>JANSVA010417813.1:10881-21436 GCA_025504915.1 Erythroxylum reticulatum | reverse complement strand
AACACTATCTTATGACATATTGTTCCTCACATATGCAAAAACAATTCATTCATCACCGAAACTACAATTAGAGTTACTTACTCGATTCAGCTATTCCTGAAAGTAAGAGTGAATTAATGACACCCTATAAGAATAACAATTTGCTATTCGGTGATGAATAACCAGAAGAGTGTTTTGGTGATTCCAGTGAAGAACAAACGATGTTTAGTAACCTTTCTTTATTAAACACTTAGCTACGTGTATTCTTTGCATGAAATACACATGTCTCCCACGTAAGACTGCCACATGTCATCATGTATGTGAGCTATTTGTCACATCTATGAGCTACCCCATTTCACGATATAATTGGTCCAATGTCAACATTTTTCTTATTCTAAAATACTTCAAATTTCCAAAAATTATTAAATAATACTTATAGTCTCCAATTAAAGTTTTACCATACATAAATCAAAATTCACAATTTAAATCACATTATTCAATTAATTATACCCATAAAATGTCAATGAATACATGAACAATTATTTTAAAAGTTAACAATAAATATTCACATGTGTGTGAATATACGATGATGCATGAGCATGCAGTGCACTTCTAAGTTCTCACAATATGCTCAGTTCACAATTCTAGGGTTTAGCCCCGAATATGGGATGTTAAAATTCTACCCTCCTTAAGAAATTCCTTCCTCAAAATTCTTACGTGATTGATGATACCGGTGGGGATATTGCTTTTTCATACACTCTTCGATTTTCCACGTTGCTTCATGACTCGAATAATTTCTTCCACTTGACTATAGTTAATGGAATCATTCGATTTTCCAGTCGCTTATTAAGATATCATGCTATCTTAACTATTTCCTCAATGAGGAATGATTTTCTCAATTCATTCAATTCCACTATTTTCATACTGGCTTATTCTGATATCTATTCATTCATATTAGTTTCTCTACATATTTTAATTTATTTCGAGCCTTAACTCTCTGAATTGATAGCATATTCACCAAATGAAATTTGTATCTCCTTAACATATTTACGTAGATTATAGTGTGAACTTAAGTTCTCCTCATAATACTAATGTTGTTACCTAAAATTCCATAATCTAGTTAGCTAGTTAGATACCTTACATCGACAAGCTACATATATTCTTTGTAGCATATTCAACCTATTATACTTGAGTCCCCATTAGAAATGGGACTCTAATATTAACTCTTAATTCATTCCTTATTCATTTCTGATTTCTTTCTTCATTGATTAATCTTAAAGTAAACCCTTTGGTCTATTGAACTACATTCTTAATGCCTCAGGAAGCTCAATTTCTATACCATCAAGATCATTTCATCTTATTTGAAGATGTAGTTATGAAAATTCTCCAATTACTAACATTCGCTAAGATACCTAGATTCCAATTAATGTTAAACAACATTTCCATCTTTTTGTGCTTGCCACGATCGGGGAGAGAAGGTTCATGATCGTGATTCATTTTACTCTAATTTATCATCCATAATAACATCATTTAATGATCTCAATCTATCCCCGATTGATCACTGAAAGCACTTTTACGTATTATTCTACTTCACCTTTACTTTAAAATGTGGGAATTATAACTAACAATTATTTAATAAGTCATAGATTGCTTCTTACATCATTTACACGCATATAGTACATATGTACTCATCATTCCTACTTGTCCTGGCAATCCCATTATTAGATATATGCTCATAACATGAAATCAACTTAACGTTAACAGCTTTTACGTATGTCACCGGTTACCCCTGTTAAGGTGAGACTAGTGAATTATGAGAAATTAATAAGAAACTAGAAAGTGCATATCATGATTTGCACATACATGAGAATTTTCATTATTGCACTTAAATGTGATTATACATTCATTCATTAACATTTTTTGGGTATAATTGAGTTACAAATGCGATTAAGACGTGAATTGTGAATTATTTGTGGTGAAAATTTATTTGGAGCATATTATGATTATTTGGAAATTTTTGGTGAATTTTAGGAAATTTTTTAAAATTTGGAGTATTTGGGACTAGGAAATATAGCCATTCAAATTGTGACAAATGGGTCACATGAATAGTGACACACGAAAGACATGTAAACATACATGTATTTTGATGTTTTGAATAAGGAAAGTTTACTGTAACTATTGTTCTTCACTGTGAAGAAACACTCAGCACTAAATAGAAAATTGTTATGCTTTCTATACACTTGATTCCCTCTTATCACTAGTACTAATTGCTAGATCAAGTCAGTGATTTTGATGGTAATTCACTGTTGTTGACTCTACATATGAATTTATCATGAGCTATTAGAGAAGTGCAGTTTTGGTGGTTAATGAATGAGATGACAAATGAAAGATTTGTGAAATAGGAATTGTCCAGAAAAGTATGAAATAGGCTCTGTTGTTATATTAAAATGGATATGCAAAAGTGCTGGAAAGTTGATGTAAAAATATATACTCTATTTTTTTTAGACAAATCCGAATATGGTGATTTCACTATTCATACGTGAAATTGTGAAGCATATTTAGAGATGGATTTACATGAATTTAAATGGGTTAAATGACATGAAATGAAGTTTTAGTGAGGTCGTGAAATAGAGTTGCATAAATGATAAATTTATGATGAAATGAATGAGTAGGAAGAAAAAAGGGAAAATGCATTAAATGAATGTAGAAAGAGAAACAAATTGGAAAACTAGAAATTGTATGTATAAGAATTGAAATTTTGATTTGTTTTGTGCTAATGAGCTAAAATTTAGTTAGAAGAATTAGTTGGAGTGTTATTTGTGATGATTGAAGAAGATTGAAGTAATAATCAAAATCTGGAAAATATAGTAGAGAGAGAGAGTTTGTGAAGTTTCAGATTTATGATCTTTGATGTGTAAACTTGAATTTGATTTGTTTATAGATTGTATAGAAGTTGGAAATGCATACTGGATGTGTTAGAAGTGAGTAATCTGGAAAATAATGAAAACATAATAGAAGGAGAAGAAGAAAATATACGATGAAGAAGAGAAGGAAGCGCAATCGTGCTTCAGCATGATCACAACTTTGTTAATGAAGATCGCAAATCAAAAGCATGATCGCAACTTTGCAAGTTTTGTTGGATATCACGGTCGTGTAGACACACGATCACGACCTTCAATGTTTTTGAAGAAAGTTTGTTTCTAAACATCCTTCGGTATTTTTGTTACAACGTCTTCACCTAATGTCCAAATGACTTGATTCTTGAAATATTAGATTTGAAACACATTTTTTCCTTTCTACAAAAAATTATAGCCATCTAAAGCGAATTGGTTGTTGAATTTAAGATTAACATGTTGAGTATTATTGGAATATGATAACTAGTATTATTTCACTGAACATACTTCGGTGTTTTGAGTATATTTTGATCAGTAGGTATCCAAATGGGATGATTCTTGATTTAAATTGAATTGGAGATATATGGATACAAATTGGATAAAGAGATTGAATTTTAATTCTGTCTTTATGAATTACAAAATTTGACTCGAAGTTAAATGCAGAGTAGTGTTATGGTTCAAGGAACAGTCCAAAGTTAATTGAGTATAACTTTTAGATTTGTGAATAAAATTATATGATCTTGGTTTTATTAGAAACTTAATACATTTGAGAACAACTTTTAGAAGGAAATGTTGCCTAATTGTGTCAATTACCTTATCGTAATGATCATGCAAAGTTGACCTGAATGTATGTTATAAGAAAAATCTGAAATGATCAATTAAGTTATGAAATTCGTTTCACATTGTTTTATTGTGATCCAAACCCTAAGTATAAATTTTATTTATGAGGTATGATTTGGGGATAAAAAATTTTATAAGATGCCCAGAATTGTCATTGAACATGCGCTGTGCATTTTTGATATACATAGATGTGCATAGAGGTATGCTTATACATTTATGCAAAAGTGTAATGCATGTCAATATGTTGTATATGGTATAGAGTAGCATGTTGGATGACAGTTAGATATTACTAGACCATCTAGGCAATAGCATATCGGAGTGTATTGTGAGTCAACATAGATGATTTTCCTAGGATTGAATGTATTTGTTTAATTTCCAAATATTAAATGTTTTTGTTTTGTTTATGAATTCTGGATTTAAAGTCCGAGGAGTTTAATATTTTGGAATGTATTGGAATTGTTCTATGTGTATTTGAATTTTGAATGACAATTGAATTCTCAACGAAAGTCGAATGCCAGACTTAGGTCTGATTATTATGAGATTCTGATTGTGCATCATATGTGACTATTATATATTTGATGCATTTCATAAAATGCATGCTCAAATAAAGGCATTGTGACTGGAGTAGTCAGTATGAAAGTGCTTACAGATAGAGCTTTGCTCTGTCATTTCTAATTCTGCACGTAGAGCGATGCCCCTTGATTATGTTGTTATTGAGCTCAATGGGCCAGTATCTATATACGTATATGATAGGCACTCGGTCACAACATTAATAATGAATATGGATTCTCATGTTCATTTGTATTTGTAAATATCTGTTTTGATTCGCAATGATTATATGATATCCCATATTAATGTGTATATTTGGAATATAAATGTTCTGAATGAATATTTGTGAAATATGTGATTTATGTATACAACCTAGGTGAAATCATCAATGGTGATTCTCTCATTGAGCAAAATTTATAAAAAATTGCAACGTGGCTTTTTAGGTACGAGATAGGAGACCCAATTCCTAAGATTAGACTAAAGGAATTTTTTTACTTAGTTATGGTTCAGAGATTTGTCAGCTGATATCAGAAGTGTTGTTTTTTTTTGTATTTTGTAGTTTTTGTCTAGAACTGGTATAAAGTTTGTAAAATATAATCTAAGCTTTCGTGAATGAATGGTTTAAAAATTTCGTGACTTTTAATTAAGTTAGTTGATGCCACGTGTAAGTTAGATTTATTTTTTCTCTAACATGCCATTATTATAGAATATGTACTTAAATGTCCTTAGATGTTCAGGTATATACTTTATGGTAGTTGGATGTTACACTTTTTATATTAGAGCATGGTTTAGCATCTTTAGGGACACAATATGATCAATAGTGAGAGATTTAGATAGTGATCATAACTTTTGTTTATTATAAGTCACCCTCTGTAGGAGATCAAATTAGAGAGTTAGCTAATATAGAGTCTGTAGGAGCCAATGTAGAGTCTCCTGTACCTATGTTTGTTCAAATGCCTCCGAAAATTCCCCTGAGGTGACAAAGAAGATATGATAAATTAAGAAAGCATGAGGTTATGGACGTCTATGGAAGTATAAACTCGGTTGAGGAAGAAGGGTGGTTAGAGAGAACAGAAAGAGTGTTCGACCAGATGGACTGCGAGGCAGGTGAAAGATTTGATTATGCAATCTCATTACTACAAGGTCCTGCATACCAATGGTGGAAGACTATACCGGGTAGTACCACCAAACCTTGTAGTTTGACCTAGGAAGATTTTGTGAGAGTATTCCAAGAGAACTATGTGCCTGAGATTTATATGGATTGGAAGATGAAAGAATTCTTAGATCTGAAATAAGGTAGGCTTATTGCGGCAGAGTACAAGATAAGATTCAATGAGTTAATGGGATATGCAACTACATTGGTCCCAACTGAGGAAGATAAATGTAGACGGTTTGAACATGGTTTGAACATGGAAATCAAAATGAGGCTAGCCATTTCTAATTTGGGCAGTTTTATAGAACTCTAAGTGACCTCAATTAGAATTGAACTGTTGTTAAAGGATGGTCAAGGAGAGTGTAGACAGGAGGTCAGAGGCAAGAGGTAGGATGAATCTCAGGTTGATTTTTACAGAAGCTCCAAAAATCTCCAGAATAGATCGTCTCAATTCCAGTCTAGCTCAAGACAATCTAGATCCCAATTAAGGGGTGGATGTGTTTAGTCTAGAATAGGTAGAGGACAAATTTCCTCCAACCAGTCACAACAGCTACCTGAATGTGAGCATTGTGGTAAAAAGCATGGTGGAGAATGTTGGAGGTTAATAGGAGCTTGTTTCCTTTGTGGTTCTGTAGGCCATATGATTAGAGATTGTCCTGAGATGTTTAGACCATAGTCTAAAGTTAGAGGAGAAACAGTGACTGAGACACGATTCAGCAAAGTGGAGCTAGTAAAGCCACATAGAGAGACAGAGGTAGAGTCAGGACCTAGTTAGCAGGGTCTAGTGTTAGGATTGAAGTATGGAGTAATCATCCGCAATCTCAAGCCAGGGTCTATGCCATCACCAAATAGTAGGCACAGAACTCCCCAGATGTGGTTGTAGGTGTGTTGAATGTTTTTAATTTTGAAGCATATGCATTGGTTGATCTAGGATCTACACATTCATTCATCACATCGCATCTGGCATCTAAATTGCATTGCGAGAGAGAGATACTAAAATGTGGGTTAGAGGTAAGTACTGCAGTGGGTAGCATAACAATGATTAGTGAGGTATGTAAAAGGTGCCTAGTTCGAATTGATCAGGAAGAATTAGAAGATGATTTGATCATATTGCAGTTGAAAAGATAGACCTCATCTTAGGCATGGATTGGCTCACTGCTCATAGGGTAGTGATCAATTGTTACACTAAAGAGGTAGTTCATGAATCCCCTAATCAGCTAAGAGTAGTGTTTCAAGGAGTTAGTCAGACATTGTCAGCCTGATTAATTTAATTCATTAGCACTTTTAAACTGATTCGAGGTGGATGTGAAGCTTATCTGGTCCACGTAGTTGATACCTAGGATGAACAAACCATTCAAGATATTCCTATTGTAAGAGAATTTCTGGATGTGTTTCTTGCTGAACTATTGAGATTACCCTCAGAAAGGGAGATGGAGTTTACTATTGATCTTGTTCCAGGTGTTGCTCCTATATAAATTCCTCCATATAGGATGGCACTCGTAGAACTGAAGGAACTAAAGATTTAGTTAAAGGAGTTGTTAGATAAGGGTTTTATTCGACCCAGTACATCACTTTAAGGAGCTCCAGTATTGTTTGTGAAGAAGAAGGATTGAACTCTTAGATTGTGTATTGATTATCTGTAGTTACATTGAGTAACAATTAAGAATAAATATCCATTGCCGAGGATCACAAGGAGCTTAAGTGTTCACAAAGCTAGAATTGAGATAAAGATATTATTAGTTGAAAATAATTGAGGTGAATGTACCAAAGAGTGAATTAAGAACAAGATGTGGGAACTTCTAGTTTTTAGTAATGCTGATTGGATTGACTAATGCCCCATTAGCTTTTATGGCCTTTATGAATAAGGAATTTCAACCTTATTTGGATTGTTTTGTAATTTTCTTTATTAATGACATTTTGGTGTACTCGAAGTGTAAAGAAGATCATGATGCACATCTGACATTGGTTCTCCAGATAATGAGGGAGAAGTAGTTATATGCCAAGTTTAGTAAGTGCCAATTTTGGTTTGATTAGGTAGTACTTTTGGGTCACATCATGTCTGGACAGGGCATGCAGGTTGACCTAAAGAAAGTAGAAGTAGTGATGAAGTGGGAGGCTCCGAGGAATGTGTCTGAGATCCATAGTTTCCTTGGATTAGCTGGCTATTATAAAAGATTTTTTGAGGGGTTTTCACTAATCTCAGCCCCTTTGACAAAACTTCTGAGAAAGAATGTTCCTTTTAGATGGAATGATAAGTGTTAAAGGAGTTTTGAGGAGCTAAAGCATCGGTTAACTATAGCTCCAGTGTTAGCTATTCCAACTAGCTTTGGAGGTTATGTTATGTACAGTGATGCATTACACCAAGGTTTAGGCTTCCTACTAATGCGTCATAGCAAAGTAATAGCATATGCATCGAGACAATTGAGATCGCATGAGTTTAATTATCCAATTCATGATTTGGAACTTGCTGTAGTAGTATTTTCTTTGAAGATTTGGAGACACTATCTGTATAGAGCTTGAAATATCTGTTCGGCCAAAATGAGTTAAATATAAGATAGAGGTGATGGATTGAATTGTTGAAAGTTTACGATTACACAATTGAGTATCATCCTGGTAAAGCTAATATGGTATCTGATGCATTAATTCAGAAGTCCAATAGCAATGTGGCACAAGTACAGTTATCAAGGTTACCAAACCTAGTTCATTTGAGAGCACTGAAATTGAATTAAATGTCGAGCATAATAACACATTGATAGCTACATTGAATTTGAGATCCTGACTTAGTGAAGTTAATTGAGAAGTTGAAAGTGAATCTGGATTCTGAATTTAAAGTTAGAGATGATACATTATGGTTAAAAAAAAGATTATATGTAGCCGATGTTAATAATCTAAGGAAAGAGATTCTGGAGGAAGCTCATATAGTGGCTTATGATATGCATCCTAGTACTACCAAGATGTATAACATACTGAAACAACATTACTGATGACCAAGAACGAAAAAGCAAGTAATGGAGTTTGTTTCTAAATGTATAACTTGCCAGCAAGTTAAGGTTGAGCACTAGGTTCCGGTTGGAAAATTACATTTGTTGCCTATTCCAGAATGGAAATGGGAATGAATCACTATGGATTTTGTTATAAGTTTGTCGAGGACTCCGAGGCAATAGGATTCCATTTGGGTCATTATGGATGGACTGACCAAATTGGCTTATTTTTTGCCTGTGAGAGAAAATTATTCACTAGATCAGTTAGCTCAGTTATACATGAATGAAGTTGTTAGATTACATGGGGTTCAAGTGTCCATTGTATTAGATAGGGATCCTAGATTTACCTTGAGATTTTGGGGTAGCTTGCAGATAGTTTTGGGTACAAAGCTAAATTTCAGCATAACATTTCATCCTCAAACAGATGATCAAAATGAGAGGACGATTAAGATTGTTGAGGATATGCTTAGAGCTTATGTTCTGGAGTTTCAAGGAGCATAGGACCAATATGTCGCTTTGATTAAATTTGCCTATAATAATCAAAATCACAGTAGTATCGGTATGTCTCCATATAAGGCGTTGTACGGTAGAAAGTCTCGTTCGCCTTTATATTGGGATGAAGAGGGTCTAAGGATTGTCGAAGTCCCAAAATTGATTCAGGACATTGTTAATAAGGTAAAATTGATCTGTAACAGAATTAAAATAGCACAAGATAGACAGAAAAGCTATCTGGATTCGTATAGGAGAGATATGGAGTATCCGGTGGGAGATAAAGTATTTTTGAGAGTATCTCCTTGGCGCGGTGTATTGAGGTTCGATAAGAAGGGTAAGTTAATTCTGAGGTACATTGGTCTATATGAGATAATCGAAAGAATTGGACTATTGGCTTATAAGTTAGCCTTGCCTTTCGAGATGGATCAAATACATGTTGTGTTTCATGTGAGTATGCTTAGGTGATATTGGTCAGATTCAACACATGTGATACTGACTCAGGAGATTGAAGTCTTGAGTATTTTGAGTTATATTGAAGAATAAGTTAAGATAATTAGTTATCAGAATAAGTAATTGAGGAACCGAGTGATCCCATTGGTGAAAGTCCTTTATAGGAATCATTTAAGTGAAGAAGCCACATAGAAGATGGAGGAGCATATGAAGAATCAGTATCCCTACCTATTTGGGGTATTTTGATACCAAATGTAGCACCCACTCTTACAAGACATGTACCCGACATCCTAAGTGATATCCGAGTATGTACCCCGCAAGGGTGACATGCCAGAGCAGTCATTCAGTCAAAATTGATTACAAATTTTTATTTCTTTAAAACAATGTACACGTATGTGGAAATCATTAATCAAATCAGCTCCGCTAAATTTTTTTTATCATTTCCATTCAACAGGCACTTAGGCCCATTTCAGATATGAAACACTTGTAATCATAATGTCGTTTCACTACTAAATCATTCACATATAATTTGTAAAATTCTTGTGGAACATAAATAAAAAACAAATCACTGAAGACATATGTAGGTGCAAACCGATCCTAACCCTTAATCCTTATCTGATCTCAGTGGCTATACTCCACTTAGCCTAACTGAATAATTCCTCAGAACTTGAAAAGCCACATTGTAATTTTTTATGAGTTTTGCGAACTCAATGAGTGAATCATCATTGATGATTTCACCTAGTTCAAATACACAAAATCACATATTTCACATGTATTCATTCAGAACATATATATTCCAAATACTCATATTAACACGACACATCATATAATCATTGCGAATCAGAATAGACATATATAAATACAGATGCATATTAGATTCTAGATTTGTTATTATTGTTGTGACCAAGTGCCCTTCACATACATATACAGATACTGACCCTTAGGGCTTAGTCAAAACAAAATCATAGAGCATAGCTCTACGTGCAGAAACAGAAATCACGGAGCAAAGGTCTAAGTGCAAGCACTTTCATACTAGCTACTCCAATCACAATGCCTTTATCTGAGCATGTATTTTATGAAATGCACCAAATACAAAATATGTCATGTATAACTGTCATGTATGATGCACAGTAAAAAATTTCATAGTCATCAAACCTTAGTCTAGTATTCAACTTTCGTTGAAAATACTCATATCATTTAGAATTTCAAAGCAATCA
>JANSVA010417795.1:0-21440 GCA_025504915.1 Erythroxylum reticulatum | reverse complement strand
TAACGAAAAGTAGTCCCATTTAGAATATCACTAGTTAAATTGCAGTAAGATTCTTTTACCAGATCTGAGTCATAGAGTTGTGGAAGTAGTGAGGCTTGTAGTAAATGTCTCTTCGATAATAAAATTTCTAGTCCATGTTGTTGAAAATGCTATAAATTGATTGGACAGTCGAGAACAAACTCGACAGTGTTGAGAGTCACCCATTTCTGTTCAGCCGTGGAGGAGTAGAACTTGAAAGAAATCATATCATCCACTAATACATGGGTAGAAAAAATGCGTTGTGGTGGTCGGACTATTTTTTGAGCCCACTCCTTTGTATAGTTTTTAGAAGCCGTAGAAGGCATAGTCGGTGGAGCATCTGCTGCGAGAGTCTCATCAGAATCTAAAGTAGAGTCTTCAACCATGGATAATATGACCCGAGTAACATCATCCTTTAGATTTGATACTTTTTCTCGAACAAAAGTAGTGTTAGGAATATCAATAGGAGCCGTCGAAGATGTCCCATCCTTGGTGAATCTCCTTTTGGGTGCCCAATTGAGCATTAATTGACTTAAATGATGTGATGGATTGTTATTTTCTTTTCTAGCATTGAAGGGGAAGTTTTCTCTATGTTCTTGCCCATATTTTCAAAAAAATGCCAAGACCCAAACAAAATCAACAAATTAGAGCTACCGTGAAGTGAAAAGAAGCAATATCGTAGAGAGAAGAGATGGGTCTTCAATGGAGGGTCAAAAATCCAACATAAACGTTGAGTTCATGATGGAGAAAACTTCAACACAATTTCATGGGTGCTTGGGAGCTTGAGAATGCAACCACGTGAGTGATTTGGAGCTTTGGAGTGGACAGATTTGAAAGGTGGAAGAAGGGTGTTGGCGATAAAGAGAAAGACACTTAAGGATTTTGAATCCCTTGGATGAAAAACGCATCATTTTTAACAAAAATAAGAAATATTACGTCAATAATGTAAAACATAAAGTCCCAAAGCCCCTAGAAGAAGTTCTAATCTTACTGCATCATCAGTTTTCACAAAGATATCAACCAATTGTTTTTCCTTAGATACATGTGACAAAGTGACTATTTTGCTTTCCATAAGCTCTCGAATAAAATTGTACCTTAGATCGATGTGCTTCATTCTTAAATGCTGAACCGAATTCTCAAAGATGTCTATGACACTCTTATTATTGCATAAGATTGTCAACACATTCTAATCAATCCCATAATCTTCTAACATCTCTTTCATCCAAAGAAGTTGTTAATAACAACTACCTGCACTGATATTTTTTATCACTGTGGTCGATAGTGAAATTGAATTATGCTCTTGCTATACTAAAAGATCAAATTGCTTCCTAAGAAGAACAACCTCCTGAAGTGATTTTTCAATCGTCTAAGTTTCCATCCCAATCCGCATCACTATATCTAGCTAGATAAGATGTCGAGTTAGATGTATACTATATCCCAGAATCAGATGTTTTGCTTACATACCTAATAATCCTCTTGACCACTGTCAAATGTGTTTCTTTTTGTTTGCTTGATAGCGAGCACATACGTCGATGCTGTAACAAATATCTGGCCTACTTCTAGTCAAATATAATAAACTTCTGATCATGCTCTGATATAGACTGACATTAAGTCTTTTACTATTCTTATATCTGCTTAGTTTCGTTGAGACACTCATAGGTGTTCTCACATGTCTGGCATTCTCAAGACTAAACTTCTTTATCAAACTCTTGGCATATTTAGTTTATGATATAAAAATTCCATCCGTCACTTATTTAACTTGTAAACCAAAAAGAAATTTAGCTCACCTACCATACTCATTTCAAATTCAGATGTCATTAATTCAACAAATTAATCTACCATCTTCGATTGCGTGGCACTAAACACAATGTAATCAACATAAATCTGAGCAATCACAAAATCAAATTTAAAATTTTTAATAAATAAATTTTTTTCAACACTACCTCATGCTTGATGAAATATTGTGTGAGCCTTTCGTACTAAGCCCTTGTTGCTTGTTTGAGATTGTAAAGAGCTTTCTTTAGCTTAAAAATGTGATTTGCATAGATGAATCAATAAATCCTTTTGGTTGCTTGACATACACTTCTTCCCATATAAACTCATTCGAAAAAGCACTCTTTGCATCCATCTAATAAAGCTTAAACCCCTTCATGCATGTTATGCCCAATAGTAGTCTAATAGACTCAAGTTGTGCCACCGGTGAAAAGGTTTCGTCAAAGTCTATTCTTTCAATATGAGAATATCCCTAAGTTACTAACCTTGCTTTATTTTAGTTACATTACCCTTTTCATCTGTTTCATTTCGAAACACACATTTTGTTCCAATCACATTAGCATCTGATGGTCTTGACACCAATTCCCATACATCATTCTGTCCAAATTGAATCAATTCATCTTCCATAGATGTTGTCTAGAACTCATCTTGTAGAGCTTCTTTAACGTTCTTTGGCTTGAAAGAAGAACTGTAATATAAATAACCCACAAAGTTCTCGATAATTAACCATTCTACTGTCTATTGTTTTTATTCTTTCATTAACATCTCCAATAATGTTCTCTACAGGATGACTTCTTTTGATTTAGAAGGGAGGATCCCGATTCAAGTCATCTTCTCTCAAGTTTTAAACAATTACGAGAACAATTTCTACATCGAGTGTTTTGGTTGATTCATCATCCGAAGTAACTAACGATTCTTCAATTCACGTAGTTACTTCCTCAATGGCAACTAACTGCAGATCTAGGCAATTCTTTAATCTTGTCTCGTTGCTTGTTTGAGATGACTCTAAAGATCGATTATATGGTTTTTATTTTGCCACTTAATCATTCAACAGAGATACATCATCTTTCACAACATTTATAGACTCTAGCACTTTCTTGATTTTTTGATTATACAATCTGTAAGCTTTACTGTTAGTTGAATAACCAATGAAGATTCCTTCATCACTTTTGCTCTCGAATTTTCTGAGTTATTCTTGATCTTTAAGAATGTAGCACTGACTGACAAAGACATAAAAGTAACTTACATCTGATTTATTTCCCTTCCAAAGTTCATATGATGCCTTATTCAAGATGCTTCGAAGGTAAACTATGTTACATATGTAACATGTTGTATTGACTGCTTCAGCTAAAAAATGCATAGATAATTTTCTTCCATTTAACATTGATCTGGCCATTTCTTGAAGTATTCTATTTTTCCATTTAGAAACTCCATTTTGTTGTGAAGTTTTAGGTGTTGAAAATTCACTTATGATTCCATACTCCTCACAAAAGTCACTAAAGTTTGTATTCTCAAATTCCCTTCCATGATCCAATCGAATTCTCAACACAGTCATATTTTTCAGATTCATAAGCTGCATACATGGGCTTCTAAAAGACTTAAAAACATATTAATTTTCTTTCTAAAAGGATACCCAAGTATATTTAAATAATCGTCAAACACAAGTTAGAAAATATCTCATTCCACTAATACTATCTTGTTATGTTGGACTAACCAAATCTATATTAGTCAAATTAAGTATGCGAGATAAGGTAACACGTCTAACCTTTTTGTGTGGCATTTTCATCTGCTTACCCATTTGACATGCACTGCAGATTGATGTATCTTCTTTGTTTGTTATAGGTAGTCACTTCACAACTTCCAATTTCTTCAACTTGCTAATAAGTTTAGAGTTTACGTGCCCAATCTTTTGATGCCATAAATCTATGTTACTATCGTGTGAGGTTGAATTACAGGTGGTTGTGACCTGTAATATGTAGCAGTTGTCGGCTGATCACTTTCCGCTCACAATGCATTCTCCTTGTTTGGTTAATACCCTACATTTATCACTTGTAAATTTAACTAGAAAACCATCATCACATAGTTGGCTTATACTTACCAAATTAGCTTTTAATCAATCAACATAGAGCACATTCTTAAGCGGAGGCAATCCATTCACGTATAATATTCCTCTACCAATCACCGAAGCCTTCTTTCCATCTCCAAAAGTCACATACCCATCCATATAACTCTGATAATCCATTAGGTAATTCTTTTCCCCTCTTATGTGACATGAACATCCACTATCAAAATACCAACCATTGTACAAAGTTGCCTTCATCGACTTTAGAACTATAAGAGCTTGTAATTGACCCTTTTTAACCTAAGTAGATTCCAATTCTAAAGGTTGATTCTAAAATTTATGTGAGGGATATAGGGTCCCTCAGTTTTGGCCTCTTTGAAATAACATCTCTAGTAACTTGTAGCATTTGGCCTTATATGCCTGATAACTCCGCAAAAATGACATGTGGAAACAAATCTTCTATTCTTCCTCGATGTTTCTTCTTAGACAAACCTAGGTATATCAATTTTCTCATCATTCACTTTGGAGCACTCATCTGTTTAACCAATGCCTTGAAGATTCCCTTTAACCTTACCATTTTCTAACTTTTTTGTGCTTCCATTTAGCAATCTCAAACCATTTTGGGCACTTGCTAACTTCAGTTTGGCTTCACCAAGCTCATCTAAAGCTACCATAAATTTCTTCTCTAAATTTTGGATAGTTTTCTTCGTAGAGAAGTTTTCTTCCTTCAACATTTCATTCTTTTTACATGTTTTCACCCATTTTTCATACATCATTTTGTCAGCCTTGTAAATATTCTTCCTTTTATCATTTTAACCACTTTCAGCACTGTTATAATCTAATATCGAACCTTGACCTGATTTGTCTCCTTTTTCTTACTGATTTGTTGCCTTTATTGTCTTTAGTTACTTCCTTTTTAGTTACTATTAGGCATGCAACTAGATTTTTGCAATACAAAGTAACTAATGCAGCACCATTTGGAATTTCTTCTTCACTACTATATTCACTTTTGGACTCATTTTTGCTCCAAATGCTAGTAGAAGATTTCCCTTTTCTCTTCTTTAAGGTATTAGCACATTCTGTTTGCACATGTCTAAAGCCTTGACACTCATGGCATTAAATTCTCCTTTACTCTTCTGAGTTTTGGCTTGTTGTTGTTTGATGAGCTTCCACCATTTTGCTTAAACTCGGGTCTGCCCTTTTTCACTCTTTTCAGCCACTTACTGAAATTTTGTGTTAATAAAACTAAATTCTCACTCTCATCTGATTCACCTTCTATATCAGTTATGCCCTTTCCAGTTTTAGCTTGTAGCATCAATCCCTTACTCTTTTCTTATCTGCCCCTCAACAAATCATTTCAAAATTGGTAAGAATCTCAATTACCTTTTCAAAAGACAAGTCATTAATATCATGAGCCTCCTTGATTCCTACAACTTTCAGAATAAATCTTGGAGGTAATGATATCAACGTCTTCTTAACTAGTTTCAGATTAGAATATTTCTTCCCGAGCTGATGTGTCTGATTCTCTATATTGCGTAATCTTTCATGGAAGTCCCCAATTGTCTCATTCTCATCCATCTTCAATTCTTCAAACATCACAGATAACATTAGTAGTTTTAACGCTATCACTAATTTAGACCCTTTATGAAGAGTCTACAAAGCATTCCACGCTTCTTTAGCCGATTCATAGACTAATATCATTAAGAAGCATCCTTCATCAACAACACTAAAAATTGCATGCATTTCTTGTGAATTTCCGAGTACACTTTCTTCTTCCGCCCTTGCCCACTCAAATGGATCTTTTTGAACTGCCTCTTTATTATCGTCAGTAATCATCGGATGTGTCCACTCATGTACTATCGAATTTCAAGCTTTTGTACCCTAAGTTTGGATGAAGACTCTAATCCGTGATTTTCATATGAGATAGTTAAAGTCGTCCAACATTAGTGGTCTAGTGATCAACGTACCTCTCTTGTAGCCATGTTCGCAAAATTCAGATCTGCACCAACTTGCTACCAAGTTTTGATTTGGTAACTCGCTCTAATACCAAATGAAAAATTGACGAGATAATTATTTCGCAAACCTTCTGATTCTTTTTTGACATTCACAAAAATCAGAAAAATTAAAAGAACCAAAGATAAATATAATCGAGATTTGTTAACGCAGTTCGACCTACCTTGCCTACATCTGCGAGGCCCTCACCCAACTTAATCACTTTCACAAAAGAACAATAGATTTACACAAGGCCAGACTAAGCCGACACCACTTAATCCTTGAAGCTATCTCTCAAACTGACTTCCCGTGAAAGATTTTCACACCCAATAACACGACCAACTCGTATTAACCTCGACAAAGGGTTTTTCTAAACAACTTTTAATATAAGACAATTAAATAAACAACTCAAGTGATCAATCAACTAATAAAAAAACAATAACACACTTGAGATAAAAGAGAATAATAACTTCCCGAAAGGTTCAGCTTCCCTGAAATAATTCTGAAAGTTGTTCTAGCAAACTATGGATTGATTTTTGCAAACTCCAACATCAACTCACGGTAGCAGAGGAAGACATCACACACATCTAATCAAGCAAATATGCCTTCAGTAGAAGATGTGCACAATGGACAAATAAACTTAATTGTGAGCCATGTAGTGAAAACTCAACACCAAACCATGAGCAATTCAAGATGTCGCACCCACAAAGAACTATCAGCTCATGTACAAAAGCTTCACACACTCACAATCAATTAACCAGTAAACCTAGTTG
This sequence comes from Erythroxylum reticulatum, assembly GCA_025504915.1. Classification (NCBI taxonomy): domain Eukaryota; kingdom Viridiplantae; phylum Streptophyta; class Magnoliopsida; order Malpighiales; family Erythroxylaceae; genus Erythroxylum; species Erythroxylum reticulatum. The sequence continues at coordinate 14,822 of JANSVA010417795.1, read as the reverse complement.
CCCAGATACGGAAATAACACCTGGAGATGTTTTTCTGCTACAAACGCATAGACCACACAACATGGGTTACGTCATCCACTAAGAAAACCATCACCATAAAGATTCACCTCAACATCCACAGATAAAAAAAATATCACCTAGCCACTCACAATACTCACTCAAAGAATCAACTGTATCTCATCATAAACCTGAAAATAAAAAAAATCATCTATTTTCAACAAAAAAACGTAATTGAAGCACACTCACAGAGACGAACAAAAGTTGTCAATAAAGACTCCCAAGATATAGACCGTGAAAAAACCTTAATACAGCACGCAAACCCCTTATTGCCTATCTAAAAAATCCAACAGCCCCTTTGATAATTACAAAGGTGATATGTCACAATTTGTTAAGTAATAGACTTCAATTTAGTGTAGGATTCTTTCATAACTATAAGTGTAACAACTATATCATTTTGAAACTAAGTCCAATTAATATCTTATATGTCCAACTAATAAATAAGATGTCAAAACTAAATAAAAAGATATATACTATATATCTTAACATTAATTTCAAAGAAAAACCTTGTAAAATAGTTCACATTTATTTATTTTCTAAACTAGAAAAGAGTTTCCAACTTTTTATGTTAAGATTGTCAGTTAGTATATCTTGTCAGAAGCGCTAATTGAAGCAATGATACGTATCATGGTTGAAAATCACCAATTAAATGTTTAGTTGAGAATTTGCACAAAAGAAATATTACCCTTGGATACCGCAAAGAATTGAGGTCTTGAAATTTCAGAGAAGATTAGGTAATTAGTCATAGCTACGTGCTACTAGTCTTTGTTTCCAATTGAGTGCTTTTAATTGCTTCCGTCTTTTCCTGGAGTTGCAATTCTCTTCTAGCGTATCATGTACGTCAAATTAGTAAATTTATGTTAATTCAGACAAATGTGTCCAAATTATTTCAATTTTAATAAAATTGTATATAACAATGGTGTGCTATAGTTACTTATTTCTTTTCATTCTTCTTAATTGTTTTTGTTAATTTTGTTATCTAGGCATGTAATCACGCCAATGGAAATTATCTCCTTTCTCTTTCTATCACTAAATAAGTTGTATAATAAATATATGCAAATTTATAATCCATATAAGTGGCATATAGTTTTTACATAAATTTTCTTCTGAAAATTTGTTTTTTTATTAATTTGTCTAAAAAGTCTTTATTCTTAATTCTATAACAATTAATATTAATTACTTAGTTTAGCTTTTCAAATTAATATTCACCTTTTACAACTTCTATTAAAAAATAAATTACATATACAATCAAGAAATTAAATTTTAATATCTCAACCACTAAAATTGTAATTTTTTCTTAAATGATTGTTGAAAATAATAAATTTTACAAAAGGATTCCCTTTAAAGTAATGAACTTTAATTTTTTTAGAGAGAATCTATAAAGGAATTATTTCATTAATAGTGTTAGGATACATGTTATATATTTAAATAGTTAGTTTCCGCATTATTTATTAATTGAATATATTAAATATTAATTGGGTGATGATTTGGATTCAAAAATTATATGAATAATCTTGTAGTTGTGATAGAATTCTATCTTGAATTAAAGTCTATTATCATATTAGTAATTGAATTATATTTTGCTTAAATTTGTGAATTTTATGGATAAAAGAAAATAAAGTAACTAGGATGTTGTTTTATGGTGTGGCTGAAATAGAATTTTCCTTGCTCGAGTGCATGTGCACGTCTCTATCTAGAGCTGAAGCAAATCTCATGTAGGCGTCGAATTACGACGATGGATAGTGTATTAATTGTTATTGGAAAAATACATCTGCATTTGCATGTTTTTTTAATGGTAGTGGGGTTCAAAAGTCGTCTGGGTGTTCTTGCTTAAGTGTGCAAAAACGAAGTTGGTATGCATGTCCGGCAATGTTGTTGATGCGCGTGAGTGGCACAAAAGGCAGTTGCATTAATTGTTAATGAATAGATATATTGTGTTAGTGTGTTTTGTTTTGGCAGATAGCTGAATAATGTGCTTTTGAGTAATGTTAGCTACGGTGAAGTGAATCTACAGGGAAATTGTCCCTATGTTCTTTCTCAAGTGTTCTTGTTCATATTGAATTTTATTTAATCACTTGAGTTTTTTATTTTATTTCGTTTTCATTCAATATTGATTGAGAAAATCTTCTGTTGAGGTTAGTGCAAGGTGTTCATATTATTGAATATGAAATTCTTTCATAGGAAGTGAGATTAAGAGATAGTGTCAAGAGTTGAGTAGTCTTGGCTCAGTAAAGCCTTAGGTAAATTTATTGTACTTCGGTAAAAGTTATTAAGCTGGATGAGGGCTTCGCAGAAGTAAGTAAGGTGTACTGAACTACATTGCCAAATTTTCGGTAATGATTTTTTTACTCCTAATTTTTTCGAATTTTTTGTTTACTAGAAACGAATCAGAAAGTTTGTGAGACGACTACCTCCTTTGGGTTTTTCAAATAGTATACGCAATGTAATTTTTAACAATAAAATAAAATAACTTAATTTTAAATAACAATAAATTTGAATATACTATTTAATATTATTTGATTACATTAATTATTTTTAAATATTTTTAAATTAAAATTTGCAAAACCTGTTCTATAAATATTTAACTACTATTAGTTTCATATTTTAGGTTTTCATATAATATAAAAAATGAACTTATTCAAATAAAAGATCACCATTTTATTATATAATCCAAATATTAAAGTTTTAGGTTTCTTTATATGTAGATAACCATTACGTAGTTGAATATCACTTTGTAAATACAAATGAATATGTGAGCGTAATAATATAAATATATATATAGTTAATGATTTATTATTTATTTTCTTTTTGTTTAAGAGGTAATGTCTCGTATAACTCTGTAAAGTTAAATTATTACTCGAAAATTCTTCATACTCAATTATTTTATTTTTAGAAATAGAATTATAACATAATTAATTAACATAAATATATGCATTTATTGATAAATTAATATATATACTGAAAACTTAAAGCTGATTAGATGTTTGGGTGCCATATGAAGCAAAGGCTACTGTGTATATTCTTTCATTTTCCCTCCGTAGTTTTGAAGATATAAAGATCATATTTCATGAATTGGAATTCGCATGCAGACCCTGCATCACTGTCTAAATTAAACGATGATGATCAACATGAGAGGAGCGCAATCAGAAAATATAGAATGTGACATGAGCTCCGTTGAGTTGTATTGGATGGAATTGTCGTCCAGATGTCTTAACTAACTAGCTTATATATTGTTTCACATTATTCGAAACTAATTTTGGTACATCAACTCCTTTGTTGTTGAGAAGCATAACGAATTTCTTTAGGATTTAACTCCTACATTTTGTTAGGGGCCATTATACGTTCACCAATATTTTAACTCAGGTGAATAAAAAAACAACTTCTTTATTATGTAGAGGTAAAGTTGCGTACTACCAAACCTCTCCAGACCTCGCTTCACTGCGGGACTTCAGATTTGGTATGATGATAATGACGAATGAAGAAATAATTAAGCTCATTGCAGAAACAATATTGGGTTAATGGTTCAGAACTAACACTTTAACATTCGCCTTTGGTTGTCCAAAAACAAAACTGCATACGTTGGACTGAATGGTAAATTTTGACTGTATGCCTAAAGCCTACATGTATGGTTCAATAATTAATCTTTTAACTCCTGAAAATTGGCAACAAACACATGATCTATATGCATGTTTAAGGTTAGCATATGAATAAGACAATGCTCCTATAGTTTCATGTTCTCCTAGACATTCAGTTAGTTACAGTGTCTTTTTTTAGTAAATAATATAATGCAATATTCTTATAATTAGAACTAACGAAAATGTGACCAATTATAGTTTCATGTTCTCCTGGACATTCAGTTAGTTACAGTGTCTTTTTTAGTAAATAATAGAATGTAATATTCTTAGAATTAGAACTAACGAAAATATGACCAAAGGCCCTAACTAGCAAAAGAATCAAAGTTTGGATAAGGCTACAAACAACCATGGACAAAGCTAAGACCAAAATGACTTTGTAGTCTGCTTTGTAGCTAATAAAAGAGATGGTCATGGACAATTATAAGTGGCAGTTAAGAAAATCATGAAATGATATTGGCACAATGATATACAATATAACCTATTGTGCTTTTTCTATCTCGAAAATCACCTCCCCAATCAACATCAGAATATGCCAGCAAGGTTGGTGAGTGACAAGGTCAAATAATGATATGATGCATTGTGCCACGAAGATTGCGGAGAATTCACTTGACGGTTAGCCAATTATTGACCAAAGGGGAGTGCATGAACTGGGATGTTTTGTTTACAACCATTATTATGTCTAGGCGTGTTAAAGTCAAGTACTGCAGGCTTCACACTATATGACAGTATAGTTTAGGACCATGAAATGGTTTAGCTTGAGCGTATATATCCTTGCTTTGGGAAGAGGCCGGTGTTGCAACTGTGGAAGCTTCGTGCATCGTTGCGCGATATAGTAGGTCCTGAATGTATTTGGCTTGACGAAGATGAATGCAGCTCCTATTTACCGTGACTTCCACCCCTAGGAAGTAAGTCGATGGACCTAAGTCCTTTATTGCAACATGATTAGTGAGACCAAAAATAATATTTTGAAGTAGGATAGGAGATAAACCTATTAAAATGAGATCATCAACATAAACAAATAAGTAAGCATTTTTTTAGCCATGATTGTAGATGAAAAGTGATGTGTCGGCTTGTGATCCTTAAAAACCAAGTTTCAAAAGTGTATGTATGAGACAATTGTACTAGGATCGAGGTGCTTGTTTTAATCCATATAAGGATTTTTTAAGAGCACAAACATGATTAGGAAAATTGTGATCAGTGAATCCTAGTGGTTGCTTCATAAAAACGGGTTCATCAAGTTGGCCATGTCAAAAGGCGCTGGAGATGTCAAGTTGACATATAGGCCATTGGGAAGTCACAACAATAGATAAAATGAGTCGGATTGTTGCCAACTTAATAACTGGGCTGAAAGTCTCCACGTAATCAATACCTGGTCTTTAGTGAAATCCTTTAGCCACCAATCAAGCTTTGTAGCGATCAATTATTCAGTTTGGTCTATGTTTGATTTGGAAAATCCATTTGCATCCTATTATATTTGATACATGCTCTCGAGGAACTAGATCCCATGTGCCATTCATCATTAAGGCATCAATCTCCTATCCCATTGCCTTTCTCCACATTTGGTGTTTGGCGGCTTCTGTATAATTTGGTAGTGCCATAGTGGTGTATGTGTTGTGGGCTTTATATATGGAGTTATTGTGGGTTGCCAAGCTGCGGGACTTAGATCGACTGGTGGTAATGTTTGGGTGATTGGTTTTGGTAATGGACTATTATTTGGTTTTGGTAATGATTGTATAGTGGGGAAGGTAGGAACTATTAGGATAGCGGACCCTTGATCAATGCTCTTGAACGGGAAAACCTACTCATCAAATAAAACATAATGTGAGTAAAAAAATTTGCAAGTAATCAAGGACATACATTTATAACATTTATGTAATGTACTGTATCCTAAAAAATCACACGGAGTGGAACAAGGTTCTAATTTATTTTTGGTATAAGGTTTAAGCCAAGGAAAACAGAGACATCCAAAAACACGGAGAAAGGTTTATTCCAGGCATCGATGAAACAATTTTTCAAATGGGGTAAGGTGATTGAGTTTGGGTTTGGGCAACCAGTTAATGGAATAGATAGCTGCAAAAAATGCATGATCCTAATATTTGTGTTGTACAGCAGAGTGATACAAAAAAGCTTTTCTGGTTTCAATAATGTGACGATGTTTATGCTCCGCACAACCATTTTGTTCGAGGGTGTGCGGGCACAAACTTTGTTGAATAATGGCATTAGCAGATAGGTATTTTTTTAGAGCTTGATGATGAGTAGAAGGTAGGATTGTTGGAATAGAGGATGTTGAAGATGGAGCCATCGAGAAAGGACTTGCCCAGAAAAAATGTTGAAGTCAAAAACGAGAAAAGAAAAGAGTATGCTTAGGCTAGGAATTGCTCTGATACCATATGAGAGTTTGGTATGAAATTTCTTATATTTAGTACCGAAGGTTACAATATATATATAGATGTATAACTGCACTAGTTTAGGAGCTAACTTCTGTACATTTCAGAAAGCAGAATATTTGATTGGTGCTGATTTACAAGAACCGATTAAATGGCTTTGAATAGCTTGAGCTAGAATGGACGGAAATCCCACTCGCTTTGAATGGAATTCTATGAAAGGAAATCCCGCTGCCTTTGAATGGAATCCCGAATCAAAAGTAGTTGTCACAGATGACAGTGTAGATAGGACTTAATCTAAAAGTAACCGGTTAGAGGTTCTAATTAGTGAATAATGTAGCATTCAGTGGGAAATGTAGTCCCTTGGTGATATAAGCTTCTCGAATCCATCTGCTAACATTTTATAGCACTTTCGAATAGCTCTTTTTTTGCTACCTGAACATTCTTCATTCTTTAAAAACCAAATGCCAGTAACGCAACAACTCGATAGCTTAGGGATAGTTTAAGGATATTTGAAAAACTAAGGGGGGTAATAGTTTTGCAAACTTTCCAAATTTTATTGTGGACGTCTCTAGCACAAATGAAAATAAAAACAATAAAAACGAAATAACAAATAACACTAGAAAATTGGTAACGTAGTTTGGCACACTTTGCCTATATATGCAGGGCCCTCACACATCTTAATCATTTTCACAGATGTACAATAGATTTACCCAAAGCTTTACTAAGCTGACGCCACTCAACCCTTGACACTATCTCTCATCCTCACTTCCCGTAAAAGATTTTCACACCTAATAGTACAACTGCCTCGTACTAACGGCAATTGATGATTTTCTTAATCAACGTTTTATGATAACAAAACAAAATAGACAACTCAAGTGATTAAATAAAATTCAACATAAACAAGAACACTTCAGAAAGAACAGAGAAACAACTCCCCTATAGATTCAGCTCCACCAAAATAGGTTTGAAAGTTATCATCACAAACTATGAGCTAATCCACGCAAACACCCGTTTTAATTCATAGTTGCAGGATGAAGAAGCCAGGTATAACAACCCACGCAAATAACCCAACTTTCCATTAGTGTTTTACGGCAATTTCCAAAAGACGATTAATAGGTCACCAATGTAAACACATACCACAACCAATCAACCAATGCCAAGACTTTAATAAAAAAATCACTTACGCAAGCCTTCCTATGTAAGTCTTCATTGCTACACGTCTAACTTTGAATAGAATCGAGATAGCTAGAATTGGTTTTGAACCTTCAATAACAAGGTAGAAAAGGAAAAGCATATGCTTAGTGGCTTTTGACTTTGAGCATCATCTCTCAAAACTTTACCAACGCCTTATCAAATTGATCAACATAGTACCCAAGTTTGATCTTCATGCAACCTCTGTTATCAACATGGTCACCGTCCAATAATCTAATACTACCTTAAGAACACCTATGTATATTTAATGCACAAGACAAAAGGAACAAGTCTTTTTTTAACCAAAATTAATTAACCATCTATATTCAACCTAGCTGAAGTAATGCAAGTTTAATCATAGAGAAATTCACAACAGTACACCTTGACTCACACTCCAACTTAAGATAGAGTTCTATCACCCTTAAACCATTATCCCAAAAATCCATCATACTTCTTATCAAGATACATATTAATTAAGGATAGGTCTCTATCACAATTAGAAGATTATCAATAATAGCCTTTTAAATCCATGTCATTATCCAATTAATATCTTGTATGTCCAATTAATAAATAAGATGCCAAAACTAATTACTTAGATATATAACATATATCCTAACAATAATAGATGTTGTTACAAAAATACATGGTAGCATTTCATTTGTATTAAAAATAAAGATAGTTAAAAAGAGGTGGTCATGGCATACAACATGTAATTTGCACAAGACACGACACATAAAAAGAAGGCTTAAGCAATGTGACTTGTTCTTAACTTTGAGCCTGCATTTTATTACAAGCCAAAAGAGTAAAATTTTCTTTGGTTATGTGAGACTTCCACGTAAGCTTGCTCAAAGATTGAGGTTGGTTGTCTACATAAATCCAGATGAGAATTGCTTGAGAACTTGTTTAAGAAATTGACTGACTAGATGAAGCTCTCATCCTTAGAATGCCCAGCAAGTTATGTTAGCATGTTGTATCCCTATAACAAAAACCGCCTTTGGCTATTAAAAAAATTACTAAAAGTCTCGAAATCGTCATTAATAGTAATTAATTAGCTGACTAGACGAAGCTGGCATCCTTAGAACATACAACAAGGTATGTTGGCATGTTGTATAACCATAACAAAACCACATTTGTCTATAAAAAAATCGTTGCTAAAAATCTCGAAATCATCACTAATAACAATTAATGTCGATTTATATTCGTCACTAAACCCCTATTTTATGAAAAACTATTAAAGACGTTTTATGAAATAGTTGTCAATACCTTTTGGCTACGTTTAGCATTCATAGTTAAAAATTATTAGCTACATTTTCGAAAGCATAGCCAAAAGCTTTTAGCTACATTTCCAAGCTATGCCAAAAAATTTTAATTACGTTTCTAAGAATGTAGCAAAATGTTTTTAGTTACATTTAAAGTTTTTAACTACGTTTCTAAGAACTTAGCTAAATATTTTTAGCTGCGATTTAAGATTTTTAGCTATGTTTTTAAAAATGTAGGCTAAAAAGTTTTACCTATGTATTTTAAAACATAGCCAAATATTTTTAGCTACGTTTTGTAAAATATAATCAAAATTTTTGATATAAATTTTAACGAAATTATATACCATGTTGAATAGTGACATTTTGAATCCATATTATTGTATATAATATTTATATTTTTTGTTAATTTATTATAAAATTATACAAAAATAATTGACAATTTGAGGCATTGTATATAAAAATAAAATATCATTAAATTTGTTCATGTACAAGATTTTAATTACAACTTCAAAAATACTTATATATAGAATAATAAATACAGAGATTAGTTTAATCACTTAGCCTCGTTTTCATCTTCACTGCTTACATAATCTGAGCCGGTTAATTTTTTGAGTTACTTTTCACGCTTGGCCAACTTCTTTTAAGCGACTTGTTTTCCTCTTTAAGACATTGAACGTATGTTGCTCTTAATAAGGATAAAATAGTTGGCTTAGGGTGATATCCAAGACCTTTGACATATCCAAATTCTGTACGTAGCACCTTATTCCAAATGTAATCTACATTTGCCTCATTTCCCTTAGACATTGATGTTTGCAGCAACTCTTGCATCTTACTCTAAAATAAATAAAACAAAACCAATATTCAATGTAAATATTATTAGTTAGTACCAAAAAAATAAATAAACTTAAATTTAAACAAATTTGTATACTTACATAGTTATTTTGCATTTCTTTAAACACCCTTGACCTTCCTTATAGTGAGTGAGTTTGTATAGTATGATCCTATCACACTCTTGTCTATGTAGCTCCTTCTCATTTTGTTGTATTGAAAAATATATAATACATAATAAATAATATAGTGTTTATTGATATAATTGTAACTTGTAAATGAATATCTTATGTATTCATTTCGCACAATAACAAATGATTTGCAGTCTTGGTTGTGAGGATGGTGGCGTGTCGTAACACTACCAAAATAACTAGACTAAACTATAGTTAGTGGTAAGTCTAAGTTGATTCCACAGAGATTAATTCCAATTACTTTCCTAAATTATCTGTACAAGCAAAATAGGGGGCTTTGGGTTTGAGGCAAACTCAAAGACAAAGTAAAATTAAATCCATAAAAACAGATAAAATTAAGCAGCAACAAAGTGATAAAGTTGATGAATGAGTTGAAATTTGATTATTTGGTTTAATATCAGCCTAAGCACAATTTCATAGATGTCTTTAAAATATCATCTTTACACCTCTCTTAAGACTATTGATTGTGAACTAACAATGAGCTCTATTAATTTCAGTTTTTCCTTATATCATAGTTAATCAAGAAGATCTTATTAATTAACCCTAACTATCAGGAAACCTAGAACAAGTTCTCTAAGTTTATCCAGATAGCCGCATTATAATTGAAAAAAAAAGATCAATTTGAGTTACAATCACATAAGCTTGGATTATTTAACTTATGCTATGTTATCTCTAATGATTTAATACCCTCAGTTGCCATATACAATCTTTAACACGACTATTACGTATTGCATTCAAGTTCTAACTATAGGTTTTCATGAAAAATGATTCAATAGATCATTAAAATCATTCTCATATAACACCTAGTCAATCTATATAAGATAACATAAACAATCCGAAAAGAGGTAAAGAAAATGATGCATAACAACAATCTACTTAATATGCTTCTTGGCCTCGACTGCACCTCTGAATTGATGTTAGAAAGTTAGTTGTCCATCTCCATCTTCAAGCTTTCATCATCGGCCATCCTCTCCATTTCCACTTCAGTGTTGAAGAACGAAGAAACAACTGAAGATAAAATAGAAGAAGGGTCATGTCGGTTAGGTTTATCCTCGCATACCCTTCTACTATCACTCTCTTTTCCTTATATAGTAAAATTTAGGTTTAAAATCGAGTGACATCTGGCTAGGATACCGTGTCGTTCTATAGTTAATTCTAAAATGTGAGAATTCACGATCGTGTAGGGTCATTACATGGCTATGCAAACCTCTGACGGGCGTGCATGACTCATGGCTATACGAGATCTCTCTTGGTCGTGAGGGATGATGCATGGGCATGAGAGATTTCTCACGCCCATATAGTCCAATATTTGGCCTTGAGATTTTACCTTTCCTTGTTCTTCATTTGACATTATCTCTTGCCTCTTCTTCTTTCAATTATCTTCTTCTTCATGTTCCATTAATCAATAGAATATGGAAATTGTGAAGATGGCTTTAATGCTTTCGAGTCACTTTAACTTTTTTACTTCTGAAAAGTACCTAAGATCAAATATGAGCTAAAGTAAGTGTCCTAAGCATTTCTAAGGCATTAATAACTAAGTGTAGTATATCAAATGAATCAACATTTAAACATATATCAAGTTCCCCCACACTTAGCTTTTGATTGTCCTTCGGTAAATCTTCAAAATCAAAATCACAAATCAAAACTTTTACTAATTTTCCATATTTCGTAATAGTAGATAACTATAAGTAAAGATGAATGACTTTCAAAACCTATAGCAATAACTTAACATTCAAAGATTATACTCATAATCAATCAACATTCATTACCCTTAGAAATTGAGTAATCTAGAGGTAGACTTAAACAAAAGGTGTTTAAACAAGATTTTTCCATAGGTATACTCAAACATCATTCTTAATCACAAAAATCCACATCTTTACATATCATTCCTTTCTCCACCGCTAAAATTCACATGCATAATCATGAATCAAAGGACTTTTCTAGGGTTGTAATATAGGTAAGGGTAAGGTGAGATGTATTTTGGGTAATGTAGTATAAAATTCATCAAGCTAGTGAAGTAAAAGTAACACCGAATAAGATATGAATCGCCCAAGTTGACAATCATTCAAAACTAGGTACCATCAGCCATAAAGAATGCAACAACTATATTTTCCAACTCAACTCAGCTCTTATACCATAAGCCAAATGAAGATAACACAAAATGCTCCATCCAAAACAACATCCTCCTTATATGCAATATATTCAAACACCCAATCGATACAACTTAAGGAGAATAAATAATTAATTAAAAAGCTTTTCATAAAAGTTGTATTTCCTCCTTGCAACTTTTATTCAAACTCACATTTTTCTTTTCTTTTTTTTAATATAAAAGTGACAGAAGCTATATCAACATATGATTCATAACATGGAATTTTAACAACTATAACCAACCCACATTTACGCGTACTCCTACACTTAGGCTTTTGTACAATCACATTCATCAATAATTAACAATTGCTTCACTAGCTTTAAGGCTTAGGTAGGTCCTTTGGTTAGGTGCATGTAATATGGTTTATACAAAAGGAAGGGCTAATAAAGCTCAAAGGGGGTTAGCAAGTGAAAATTCACATAAATGGGTAGGCTATTTAGCTCAAGTAGCTCGTAATCAACATAGAATGCCTAGTCATTTTCATAAAAATGCATGTGATAAAAATGTGGTCTCAAATAAAAAATCAATGCAAAGTAAAGATGTATATGTAATAGAAAGAAGACCATATTAGGAGGTCATATATTTGTTACCCCTAACCTAATGAAAGGGAAGAATGAAGTGATTGCTACAACTTATGATAGCAATTGATCAAAAATTTTTATGGCTGGTATGGTCATTTATGATGAACTTCCACTCTCTATAGTTGATATCAAAAGATTCAGGATGTTGCTTATCTCACTACAACTAATCTTCAAGATCCCAACTTGGAATACCTTAGAAAAAGGCATTTTAAAGATATAAGGCGATGAAAAGAAAGAACTACTAAAAATATTATTAAGTATTAAAGTACGGATTGCTATCACTTCAGACATATGAATAGTCGATAACCAAAAGAACGGTTACATAGTTGTGACAATACATTATATTGACAAATAATTGGCTCTACATAGTAGAGTACTGAGGTAAATTATATTATTTATATTGTTATTGATATATATTCGTATTTATAAATGGTAGGTTTAGCACCATATACAAGTGAAAGGTTAACAACTGTATTGGTCAAGTTTTTAATGAATTAGAATATTGATATCAAGTTATTTACCATAACACTTGGCAATTGTAACATGAATGAGGCAATGATTGAAAAGGTGAAGAATAACTTACGAGTTGCAAGTTTATTGGTTAGTGGGAGGTTGTTCCATATAAGTTATTTTGTGTATATTATGAGTTATATTGTGAAAGGAAAAATAGGAAATGATAAAGAAAGTGGTAGAGTTAACCTAGGATACTATCATATATTGACGTGCAACACTTAAAAGAGTTGAAAATTTTGAAGAAATTACAAAAAAACTATGCATTCCGTAGATGAATAACTTGGTATTGGATTGTCCTACCATATGGAATTCAACTTTCAAAATGTTAAAGTCAGCAATTGAATATGTTGAGATGTTTACCAAGATGGGACAAAAAAGATTCTCATTATATTTGCCTGCCTATAAAAGTGTAACAAGAGTTAGCTAAAGAACTTGTTGTGAAGTTAGAAATATTTTATAATACTACTAAATTGTTCTATAAACAAACTATCCAACTTCACACAATTGCTTTAGCAATATATGTGAGATTAAGAGAGCTTAATCTGATTGGACATTTGATCATAATAAGGTGATCTGGGTTATGGCATAGTAGATGATGGAGAAGTTCAATTGTTACTGATACATGGTCAAAAGTACTATGACAATCATTTCTATATTGTAACTGAGATACAAAATAGAGGGAGTTTGTTTTTATTATGAAATTTTATATAATGATCAAGCTGAAGAGCATATTGATGTCAGTAAACAATTATGGTATGATTGTTTAATAATTATCAACTAATATTGGACAAAAATCAAGATCATAGGATTTCAACTTTAGCTTTTGGTCCAAGTTCAAGTTCAGGTTCAACTTCAACTTCTTATAAGACTACTATAAAACCCTCATTTGTAAAATTCTTTAAAGACAAAAAGGCTAGGAATTTTTACAGTATGATAGAGTTGGACAAATGTTCGATGACAGATTATGTGATCGAAGTTTAAAGTGATGGGTATGTATTGCTATGGTGAAAGAGTCATGTAAATGAATTTTTGATCATGCAAGTAATTTCACAAGACCTTTAATAATTCCAGCATATCCTATTGCTTCAAACTCTACTTTTAGTAATAACAGTCAGGTTATTAGTCCCCATTATGCTTGACTTCATCCTAATACTCATGAAGCTCTTATGTGTGCCCAAAGTTGGCTAGATGATGAAGATATTAATGATAAACTTGATTCTTTATAATATATCAATTTTGTTTATTTTTATGGTATTATCTTATTTTATATTGTCTTTTTAATTTTTATATTAATCCAGGTACTCATACAGAGGAGACCAGTCATTCAATTGAAAAATATTTGATAATAATATTCGATGATGAAGGTATATTTAATTGTTTATTATCATGTGTTTAATATTCATTTAATGCAATTATTACATTATTATGTAAAATTTACAAAATAATGTTTCTTTATAGATGAAGTAGAGAACTATTGATGATCTTAAATATAGCAATTAACTATCGCCCTTTATTTTATTAGCTTTAATCTTTGTTTCGAGAATTATTTATTCTTTATATGATTGCTTTGGTTTTTTATAATTAAAAATATAATTATTTATTTCTGTGTTTTTATGCAGCTTTTAAATTATTGTCATTGCATGTTTACTTTTGCTCTTCATTTTCTAGTCTCCACTATCAAATCGTAATTAATAAATTATAAACTATAAAATGTATCATTAAATTTTTTTAATCATGATGGCACTCTTTTATAAGAAACAAGAACATTTAAAGTCTAAACTAATTTTTTGTACATTTAATATATACATTTAAAAAACTCATTTTTTATTCAACAATTGTGTTAATTAAATGAATTTTGCAATTCTCATAAATAACCTTTTGGTTCAGTTTCTTCTAAAATAAATTTAGTTCAGATTTATTCATTTCAAAATTTTATATACATTTAATATCTACATTTATTATTATTATTATTATTATTATTATTATTATTATTATTATTATTATTATTATTATTATCATTATTATTATTAT
>JANSVA010417743.1:0-42712 GCA_025504915.1 Erythroxylum reticulatum | reverse complement strand
CGCAGCGAGGATTTAAAGTTGTAGCAAAGGAGTTGGTAATACTCTTCATCTTGTTTATGTTTTTATTATCCTTATACGATATCATGTATGGATTGGCATGAAGATTTGGATTTGTTGCTTCCGCTGGAAAAATGGTTTCTTGAATGTTTTGAAATCTATCGTTTCTCCAAATATAGCATGCTTTCTTTTTTCGATCCAACAAAGAGTATACAGTAGATCAAAAAAGACAATAATAATGAGGTGAGCATAAACAGAGAAGGAAGCAGACTAAGATGGGAAGTTAGAAGGTATAAATCAAAGGAAGCGGACAGACAATACAATTAAGGTTAGCAGGCATGAGGGTCGGGGGATGACATAAAGGAAGACTGAAGATAGTGAAGAGGATAGAAAATATGGGTGGATGTGAAGCTGCAGTAAGTGAAACTAAGGATTGATGAGGGTGGCTAGGGTTAGAATGAAGAAGGTCGGTATGAATATTTTTTTAAATTTAGACTCTATAGTTTGTAAAAATATAATTTAGGATTGGTAACAACTAGTATTTTGAATATCTGTCGGTAACTTAGGTTGATACCAAATGAAGCATTTTTGTACTATTTTTTGGTTAGTACAACTAGTATTTTGAATATTGGTACGGTATGATATCTAGTTCCTTGCTTTTGAGTAAGTGAGTTAGAAAGGCACATTGTTTCCCTTTCATTTGATTAAGCCTTGAATGTCTTCTTTACTCTTTTTAGTTACCTGGCAACCTTTAATAGGTTTGTAGAGCTTCCAATAAAAAGCCCACCAATTAACCTCAAGGTGTAGATGAACTGGTAAGAGGGTATCCTAGTTTAAATGAGGTCGCAGGTTCGAACCCCCCTCATGTATGCAGCCGTCTATAACTTGGGACCAGAGCTTTGTCTCCCACATGGGACCTACCTAGCTCAAGCGGGGGTGATTATTCTGGGTACAGATGACTCAAAGGTGCTTTCCTATAGCTGGAAATCTCCTAGAACACCTCGTGGGTAACAAAAAAAAACCAACCAATATGACAAAATCAAATAGTTATTGACTGTGTCCTTATGGTAGTCCTCCCAAAACTTCTAAAATAACCTACAAAATCTCAATCATGGTTCTTATTAACCATCCTTACTACTTCCTTCTCTAGCCCTTTACTCTATAACCTCTTTAGTACATCTAAAAGTCATTATCTATAAAAAAATTTAATATAAACTTCTAAGAAAATAAAATAACTGTTTTTTTAAAGTCATAAATAAACAAACCATGTTTACCCTACGCATCTTATTGCTTCCAAAGATCATACTCTTGATCCTAACCCAGAGCTCTAATACCAAAAAAATCTATCAAGCCTAGAGCTCAAGTTCACTTGCTAGATCTGTGACAAATTACCACCAACTAGTAGGAACCCAAATTCCTAGGCCTATTACTAAGTTTAGGCTAGCAACTTGTTATTGCATTCTCATAAACATTTTAAGTAACTTTTCTCAGTAAATGATATTCATATAAACATTGATCAAATTTAATCTCAAATAGTTAGTAATAAAAATGATTCTCTGATTTCTATAAGAAATAAAGAAATCATCCATTTATAATCCCCTCCTATTTCCCCAATCTTTTTATATATCGGCTTCTCATATGAAAATGTACAAAGTAAGGTAATTTATAGCAAAATAGCAAAAATAGAAATAAATTTATAAGAAAGTTTTGTCTATGCCTTTCACTATATACAAGAAAACACTTTATCGTGCCTAAATTTCACTAGTAACATCTTTAAACCACCTGTTAAGGAAAAATGTGATACCAATACATTACTTAAAATTAACATAATAAATGTAAAAAAAATGATGTCAATTAAATTGTAAAATTCTTTTTATATACCTAAGGCAACATCAATAGTTCAGTCCAGCCAACAAATCCATGCATGCCTAGACCTAACCTTGATAACACCTTATTAAATGAAATAGTATTTGCTTTATTTTAAGGCCTATAATAGGTCCCAAACATCCATCATACTCTACACATCATTATAAGAATATATATACCTCTCAAGGGGCCTTAAATTATAAAAACATCAAGATCCTTTCATTAAACACATTAAACATACGTACGAGGCACTCATTTAGAAAAATACATATATAATATAAACATTTAATAAACAGGAAAACCTAAACCATTAACCTAGAAAGACTTAATTGATACATAATATCAATAGTTAAACAAATAGTACCTCAAACCTCTTCCTAAAGTAAAATATCTGACTAAGCACTCCCTAAAATGTGGAGAAAAAAAACAAATCCTTTGGACATTGTATGCCCATTCAAAGTGGTCCCTCTTGTTGCCTAATGCCTCCCTTTTACATCTTAGTCACTCGATGATTTAAAGAATGAAATATCATAATTATCAGTTGATTGATCCCCTTAGAAAAAAAGAAGATGTTATGTTCGATCGATCGACTAGACTTTTGTTAATCAATATCAAACTAAAGCACATCATCCTTCGAAAGTTGTACAACTCCATTATAACTCTAATCAATTTTAAAACCTTAAAATTCAAATAACTTATCAAAATAGAGGTAAAAAATAAAAATTAAGGAAGAACTAATTATACAAAAAATTTATTTTACAAAAAATTATGGTTATCATATTATGGTTATCATATTATTATATCTCTTGAAAAGGTCTTATTGCTCTTTAATTTAAGATGTTTTAACTATGTTGCCTTCCACTCCTCTCTGCTTGTCAGTTCAAACAAGTTATATTTTAACAGACTGATAACCTCAATTGACAGGAGATGGATTCCACTAGATAGAGCAAACACACCAATAAAAGAAATTGAGATAAAAGGGACACATAAGATTTAACATGGAATACCCCCTTAATGAATATGGGGAAAAACATGGGCAAGAATAGAAAACTTTCCACTATAGAAAACAAATATTACAAGTGGAAGATCTCACAATCCACACTAAGAATTGTACAGAAGGTTATAGAAAAGAGATTTTGGGACATATAAAACCTTAAGCATATGCCTCCTTATATAGCCTTAATGGAGGCTATTATGTTCTCTCCTTAGCAGTATGGGATTTAAGCCAACAATCTCCTACTTGGAGATTTGTTTGAGAACCAATCAATCTCTATATCGTTATTTCTATTTTGTCATTTTTCTACTGTCTACGTCTCTACCAAGCCATACAAAGATCTACACCCTATAAATGTATCAATGTTGATTGACTTTATTAGTGCATCCGCTAGGTTCTCTTTTGTGTGAATTTTCTACATGTCCACACTTCCATCTTCCACCACTTCATAAGCAAAATGATATTGAACTCCTATATGTTTAGTTCTGGAATGAAAAGCTATATTCTTTGCAATATGCAAAGCACTCTGACTATCATAATACAAAGGGATTTTTTCTTGTCAGTGCCTAAGTTCCTAAAAGAACCTTTTTATCCAAATCGATTCCTTACAAGCTTGTGTAGCTACCATATACTCAGCTTATATTGTAGATAATGCTACAACTTTTTGTAGTTTATCCACCCAACTCACAACTCCTCCCGCAATAGTAAACACATAGCCTGTAGTGGATTTTCTTTTATCAAGATCGCCTGCAAAATCAAAATCAACATATCTTTTGACAATAAATTTAGATCCTTTATAACATAGAGCAACATTTGAGGTCCTTTTAATATATCTTAGGATCCTCTTTATAGCCCACCAGTGTTCTCGACCAGGATTTTCCATATAACGACTAACCACTCCCATTATATGTGCAATGTCTAGTCTTGTGAATATTATAGTGAACATTAAACTTCCCACAGTTGATGCATACGACACTTGAGACATCTCCTTGTGAAAATTATAGTGAACATTAAACTTGCCATAGTTGATGCATATGACACTTAAGACATATCCTTCCTCTCTGCTTCACTGCTAAGAATTTTACTTGAGGATAACTTAAAATTAACAAGAAGAGGCATGGAGATTGACTTACAATCTTGCATATAGAAGCGTCGTAAGATTTTCTTCAAAAAATTATTTTGAGAAAGCCAAATCTTCCTATTATTTCTGTCTCAGTAAATTTGCATCCCTAGAATCATGTTTTTTGGTCCTAAATCCTTCATTTCAAACTCCCTAGCTAACTAAGCCTTTAAATCTTAAATTCGATCTTTGTTGGGGCTTGTAATCAACATGTCGTCAATATACAATAATAATATAATGAAATCATTGTTACCAAACCTCTTGAAATATGCACAACGGTTTGCATTAAATTTATTTAATCCACGACTCATTATGAAGGAATCAAATCTTCTGTACCAATATCTTACACCTATTTTAAACTGTATAAAGATTTGTTTAACCTACAAACCAAATTCTCTTTCCTTGGTTCTTTAAAACCTTCTAGTTGATGTATGTAAAATTCTTCTTCAAGATCTCCATAAATAAACACAGTCTTTACATCTAACTGCTCTAAATGTAGATCAAATGTAGCACACATAGCTAGGCCAATCCAAATTGTGCTGAGACGAACTACAGGTGAAAAAGTTTCAATAAATTCGATACTTTCTTTCTAAGCATATCCCTTTACCACCAACCTTGCATGATACTACTCTACCAAATCATCATTGTTACGTTTGATCTTGTACATCCATTTTTTACCAATGGGCTTTTTCCCTTGTGGTAGTGGGATAAGTTTCCATTTCTTATTCTTACGAAGACCTTCTATTTCTTTCTACATTGCTGCCATCCAAAGTGATGTATTGAGTTATTGGCACTTTTTGGAATGTTGATGGTTCTCCATCGTCTGTTAGGAGATAGTATGTAACATTACCCTCCATAATATAATCAGACTGCCAAGTTGGGATTCTCCTTTCATGGGTTGACCCTCGAACTTCTGTATTTTCATATTCAATCAGTTCTTGCTCTTTGTGATATGACATAGCTTTGGTAGAATCTTTATGTTCAATCTTCTTTTCTTCCTGAATCATTACAACATCAAAATTTTCTTCAGATATGCTATTTTGATCTTTCTTTTGCAATTTATCTTATACAAATATGATATCTCTGCTAATGATAAACTTGTGGGCAATGAGATCCCACAGTCGATACCCCTTGAATCCATCAACATACCCCATAAATATACATTTTCTAGATTTTGGATCTATTTTGGTGATATCTTGGGTATTATCCATCACGAACATAGGACTCCTAAATGTGTGTAACTGATAATAATTTGTTGGTTTACTGGTACATCTCGATCGGTGTCTTCTGATTAATTGATCTTGTTGATGATTGATTAATCACATAGCAAGCGGTCTTTACTGCTTCTGCCCAGAAAGACTTTGCTGTACTTGCAGTTCTCAACATAAATCTAGGTTTTTCAATTAGAGTTCTGATCATTTGCTTTGTTAAGGATTGTGAGGCACCGTGAATTGACGTTTAATGCCTTCTCGATTTCCCTATCTTTAACTTAATTTGTGCTTTAAATGTTATGAAGGTTGGAAATACATCTCCCTTTCTCTTGATAGGATACTGCTAACATCTTATAGAGTAATCATCAATAAAGATCACAAAGTACTTTGCTCCACCTAGAGAGATAACCAGTGCTTGCCATACATCAGAATGAATCAATTCTAGAATATCTTTAAGTCTAAAATTCGATGCATTAAATTTCAGTCTATACTGCTTACTTGTAACACAGTCGTCACAGAAAGGTAATGATACCTTCGTGAGACCAGGAGTATCTTTTGCTCAGCAAGAATCTTAAATATTTGTTCTGATATGCGGCTAAGTTTATAGTGCTGTCAGTGAGTTCTATTATGCTTTTGAACATCGTTGCTACTTCGTTGTATAAAATTTCTCCATTGGCAACACATCCCTAAGAAGTTGATGCTTCAGAGGCCTTATCTCCACCTTTCCTAAATCGACATTCACTTTTAAAGTGTTGTCTCTTGCCACAATTGTAACACTTGATGCAAACTTGTTAGCCTTTCTTACTTATTGATGCATCTTCTTTCTTCTTCAAGAATTGAAGCAACAACATCTTCAAATACCAAAGTATCTATGAGGATATTACTGGTTAAATGAATGATGATTTGGTCATATGAATATGGAAGACTTTGAAGTAGAATCTCCACATGTTCAGTTGAATTTACATTGTATCCCAACTTTGAAAGTTGAGAGCATAAAGAGGTCAAAGTATTGATATGCTCTGTTAGTAAAGTAGATTCAGACATTCAAATTGTGTAAAGTCTCCTCTTTAGAAAAATTTTATTGTGAAGAGACTTAGCTTCATATAATTTTGTGAGATGATCTCATATCTATTTGGCTATTTTCTTTTCCTCTACACCTTGTAGGATATCATCCAAAAGACCAAGATGCAAATCTAAGATGGCCAAGGCATCTATTTGTTTCCATTTGATGTCATCTATGAAATCTACTAGCTTAACACTGATGGCCTTCAAGCAGTTATCTTTTACTAATATTGCCTTCATCTTTAATTTCCATAATGAAAATTTTGTCTTGTCAAACTTTGTAATATCAAATTTGGTCAACATTACTTCTATCACAAGAATTGACTCCTACTCTCTCACGTTAAAATGGGAAACCACCTCGAATTACCTCTACTTAATATGTAATAAGACTATAGTAAACAAGGAAAGTTTGCTGAAGGGGTCACAAATGGTCCTATTTAAAACCCAGTCTCCTTAGACAGGGCTTTTACTAGACATGCACTCAATCATCTCAAAAACTAGAGAAAAATACCCTAAAAATGAAAATAATAACTTGAGAATATAACCACCCTTAACCTGCAAAATTGTTAAAGAAAAAACTTGTTTTCTGATGTGGAAGATCAGACTATACCGTAACCACAGAGCATACTTGAGTAACCCTTAAGCTCTGATACCACTGATAGGATATGGACTTCATCGGATAGAGAAAACACACCAATGAAAGAAATTGAGATAAAAGGAACACACAAGATTTAACATGAAAACCTCTTAATGAATATGGGGAAAAACCACAGGCAAGAATAGAAAACTTTCCACTATCGAAAAAAAATATTACAAGAGGAAGATCTCATAATCCACACCAAGAATTATACATAAGGTTATGGAAAGAGATTTTGGGATATATAAAACCTTAAGCATATGTCTCCTTATATAACCTTAATGGAGGTTATTATGTTCTCTCCTTAACAATATGGGATTTAAGCCAACATCAATTACATAAACAAATTTGTAACCTTTTAGATACATCATTACTTAAAAGATATTAAAACAAATAATCTCTTTATAAAAATGCAGTATAAAAGTGTCATTACATATATTTATCTTTTTTTAGCAATTTTAAAAAAAGTCGTCAAACAAATTTACCTCAATCACCTCAATCATATATAAATCTATAAGAAATTATCATATTAACAAGTATAAGAACATTTACAATACCCTGAAATCGATTTATCAAAAAAATTGTATAACAATTCTAGAGAGTTTTAGTTGACTAATATTCATAATATAATAAATGAAAAATAAGGTAAAAAGATTAATTAGAGAACCTGAATCTTCCATGAATTTTTCAAAATGAGTGTTAGCTATTATGCATAGAATTGAGAAGGTACTAGAATCCTACATTTAGGGGCGAGGTCGAATGAAGAATGGTTGGGGTGTTCTCTCCCACATTTACCTTTTTATCATCCTTGAAATTTTTAGTTGTTAATGTACATCTCCTTAAGAAACTTTGTATACTTTGGCACTTGTTTAATAACATCAATCAAAGGGATATTATTCAACCTTATGAAATATTCCCAACATCTAATTTTTCTCTCTTTTCCTTCTTTTCTTTAGTTAACCTATTAGGAATACGAGGTAGATTAACTAATAAGGAACAAGATAGTGACAATGTAATTTGTATTATGAACTTCCAGCCTTAGGATAAATCATGACTTTCAATTCTTCATTACATCCTCTTCCTCATATGACCCTTAAACCATCTTACCATTAATTAAGGTGATTTCATTTGTTTTTTTTCACTTAGATTGATTATAGTTTAAGTGGGAAGCTTTTTATAACCTTTAACTTCTAACTTGCTCAGGGATGTTACTGATTGTCTTACTTAATTCTCCAAATTCTTGCTCTTATCTCCCATTAAAATTGGTTAATATTATTAGTAAGATTCTTAACAATGTCATATAGAGACATACCATGATTTTGTTAAGTAGACTATGTAAGAAGAAAAAAAAAGGTTAAATTTATTGAAATTCATCTTGGTTAGGATGATGACCATTATATTGATAACTATTATGACTTAATTTTGTTGGCAAAAAGTCAAAGAATTATATTCCACATGTAAAGTAAGCAAGGAAATAATATACAAAAATTTAACATGGTTCACCCTTTAATTTGGGCTCCACGAGCCAAACTCTGAATAATCTTATGCTAATGAAAATAGTAGATATGGAGAGTGAAAAATGACATGACAAAATAGTAATACTCACACACAAGGTGTTTTCCAAATTTACTATCCATAAAATATTATTCTCACTATTTTGTCACTTATCTTTGTTGGAAAATGTTTCCTAAAAATACACAAAAATCACTCTCTCACAATCACCATATATCACCTATGATGCATATCTACGAGAAAGTGGGAGGGAGGGTTTATTTATAGACCATCTACCACCACACCTTGCATAAGCAAGTTGTGGCAAATTTGCATTGGCAAATTGTTTTCTCTTTTTTCAATAATTTTCTAGAATATTGATGATACTTATGTAAGTCCGGTACTGCCTTATAAATTCAGGATTATGTCTCCACATTTTGTTATTAATGATTGAAAATGGTTCATATTTGCATGGCTGATTAAGAAATCCTCACAATATTTTTACTTGCTCTTCGTAAAACCATACACATGTTAGTGACATACCATATATTTGAGTTAGTTCCATACGCCTTAACTTGTATATTTTATATAGCCATTTATTACACAAGAGAAGTAAGATCATTAAATTTTTGTTTAATGGAAGATGTACTTACAATATTCATTTGTCTTTGATATGATCTTTTTCTAGAGCTAAATCATTAGGAGATGGTTACGATGTTGGAGATCAAGTTATCAACAGTCTATAGAGTTTTATCAAATAGTGCGACACCACTTATTACTTTAACTATACTTGTTTTACTAAGTAAAAGGCTTTTATAAAAGTATTGAAGAAGTCATTGCTCACCAATTTGGTGATTATGGCATAACTTTTTGAATTTCCCCTAATATTTGTACAAAGTCTCATCATTATGTTGACATATGCCATATATCGCTTTATAAATATTGGTGATGCTAGATGTTGTAAAATAATTCTCTAAAAACAATCTCTTCATCTCATTCTAATTAGCAACCAAATTACGAGGTAAGTAGTAAAACCAATCATTTGCTTTATCTACCAATGCAAATGGAAATATATGTAAATTGATCTGCATTCAAGACAAATTAGTAATTTTCATCGTTATACATACTGCATGAACTCTTTCATGTGTTTACCAATTGTAACCCACAATATCATGAAAATTAAGAAAAAGATGTATTGAAGTTAATTTAAGATCAAAAGTAACATTAAGAATTATATAAATAGAAGTTCAATGTTCATATTAGGAGTTGCCAACTCCTTAAGGTTCTTATAATGATTTTGCATATTTATATGCTTAATTTCTTCAATCTTAGTTAGTTAAAACCCAAGTCTTAATGATAAGAAACTTAATATCTATAAACTTTATAGGTAAAAATGAGGTTAAAGAAAGGATTCTTTGCTTAATCAACTTGATGAAGTCTTTAATCCCTTACAATTTCTCTTTATTAATAAACTTGGGTATACAAGATCTTTGGAAAATAAAATTAGACTAAAAAATGGTGGATCCAATAATTTTTTTTAAAAAAAGAAGGTAACACCATTGTACATTCAAAATACAATGCTAGTTATCACTCACTACATTTTTGTGACATGCAGGCATTACACATAAGGATTAAACTAAAAAAGGAGATAAAAAGTGATAGAACTTTTTAAAGAATGTGCCAAAGGTAAGCTTTCTGATATATTCCATGTACAGAGCATGTTTTATATGTACAAAGAGTAAAATAAATTATTCCTATTTCTAATGCTGATCCATAATTAGTGGAAAGTTGACTAAAGCCCATAAGGAAAATACATATTAATTACAAATATAATTCTAATAATTACAAAGATAATTCTCAACACTCCCCCTCATGTTGGAGAGTGAATATCATGAAGTCCCAATATGTCACAAATTGATCCTTTCCCAATGCTTTTGTAAAGATGTTTGCTAGTTGAAGTTGAGTAGGCACATAAGCCGGTTTAATCAAACCAACTTATAATTTCTCTCGAACTATGTGGCAATCTATTTCAATGTGCTTAGTACGCTCATGGAAGACAAGATTTGCTACAATGTGTAAACCTGCTTGGTTGTCACAAAATAATTATGCAGGTGTTTCTTGTGGTAGCTTTAAATAAAGTAATATGTAACGTAGCCAAGTCAATTCCAAATATGTGCTTGCATAGCTCAGTATTCAACTTCTACTGATGATTTAAAGAAATTGGTTTGCCTCTTTGATTTCCATTAAGAGAGTTTCCAAGAAAAATACAATATATTATCGCTGACCTTCTTGTGGCTTGACATCCTCCCCAATCAGAATCACAGAAGGCCTTTAAAGTGAGATTATTTATGGAAGGAAACAATAGGCCTCGACCAGGGCTACATTTATCATATTTAAGGATACGCACAACAGCCTCCTAATGAGATTTTCAAGGTTCATGCATGAATTGACTAAAAGTGCAAACAGAGCAAACTATGTCAGGCCTGGTAACAACAAAATAAATAAGCCTCCCAAATAATCCTCTATACTTAGTGGGGTCATCTAATAATTTTACATCAATGGGAGTAAGCTTCAAGTTTTGTTCCATTGGAAACTTATCTAGACAAGCACCTAAAAGTCCCGTATCTTGAAAAATATCTATTGCATATTTTCTTTGAGACATAAAGATGCCTTTCTTAGAACGCGAAATTGAATTCCCACAAAATATATCAATTCTCTAAGGTCCTTGATATGAAATCGTTCTAGAAGAAACCTTTTAATAATTTTAATTTCTTGGAGGTCATTTCCTGTGAGAAGTATATCATCAATATAGATTAAGATGGTAGTGAATGAAGTACCTTGGGCCTTAGAAAAAAAAGAGTAGTAGTCAGCTTTTGACTGTTGATAACCAGCTTTCTTAATAGTGTCTGAAAAAGTGAAGAACCAATTCCTTGATGCCTGTTTGAGGCCATAGAGAGATATGTTAAGCTAACTTATAGTGTTCTCCCTCTATTGGCGGAGACCAGATGGAGGTTCCATATAAACTTCTTTATGTAAATCTCCATGAAGGAAGGCATTTTGAACATCTAATTGATGAGTAAACCAATGATGAGCAGCAGCAACAGTTAAGAGGCAGCAAAGAGTAGTGAGTTTAGATGTAGGTGAAAATGTTTACTTGTAATCGATGCTTTCAACTTTGGTGTAGCCTTTAGCAACAAGGCGAGCTCTATAATGTTCAATGGTGCCATCAGACTGATACTTGATTTTGTATACCCATTTATAGCTGATGGGATTATGACCAATAGGAAGAGGAACCATGCTTCAAGTGTTGTTATCCTGTAATGCTTGCAATTCTATATCCATAGCTTATTACCAATGCGGATCAAGGATAGCTTCAGCATAAGAGTTGGGTTTAATATGACTTATATTGTTACTAAAAATGCAATGGGTGGACAAGAATATGAAACAAATCGTGAAAGAGGATACCGAGTACCTAATTGAGAGTTTGACATCAAGGAAGGTTGCTTGACATGGGCAGACAAAATGTAGTCTTTATGCAATGCTAGGGGTTGTTTTGGGCGAAGGGATTTTCTAGTTAGTGGAAGGATAGGTGGTGTAGATAAAGGGGAAGGACTTTCAAGTGGAGGTAAAGGATGTGCAATAGGTGAATTAGGTGTATTGGTGTCAGGAGAAGAGGGTGTTATCTCTATGGTAGTGTTAGTTGGATTAGGTGTTCTAGATTGCCAATGGTCATCCATCTCAAGGAAGAAGGTGGTGGCTTAGGAGTGGGAGTTAGTGAAGTAGAGTCAAAAGGAAAAATAGTTTCACAAAATCTGACATCACGACTAACCAAAAAGGATTTAGTGTCTAATTCATAAAGTTTGTAGCCTTTTGAATTAGTAGGATAACTATCAAAAATGTAAGATTTAGGTCGAGGGTTAAATTTTTTGAGGGGATGAACAATTGTAGCATAGCAAAAACATTCAAAAATTCTCAAGTGATTGAGGGATGGGGGACGATTGTATAACATCTGAAAAGGTGATTTAGAAGAAAGAAAGGGTGATGGGATGTGGTTAATTAAGTAGACAGTAGTTAAAATGCATTCTCCCCAAAAATCAATTGGTAAATGGGATTGGAAAAGCAATGCTATTGTAACAACAAGTATATGATGATGTTTACACTCAACCACCCCATTTTTCTATGGAGTGTAGATATAAGTGTGTTGATATTCAATTCCTTGAGACTGTAAGAAATTTTTTAGGGGAAAAAATTCAGAACCATTATTAACTCATATGATTTTAATCACAGCATGAAATTGAGTTTGAGTAAATGTAATGAATGATTGTAAAAGCTTAAGTGCTCAGATTTATGTTGCATAAGAAATACCAACGTGCATCTTGTAAAATAATCCACAATAGTAATAAAGAAACGAGCTCCTGTGTGTGTAGGAACTTTATATGGCCCCCAAACATCACAATGTAATAATTCAAATGGAGCAAAAGTTGATATAAAACTTGAAGGAAATGGAAGTCTAGTTTGTTTAGTTATAGAGAAAACGCTATAATTATTGTTAAAAGTAATATTATAAGAGGGAAACAATGGGGAAACTAACTTAAAGCGGGATGGTGGAGGATGTCTAAGACGTATGTGCCACAGATTAGAGGGTTAAGAAACTTGATGAGAGCTTGGTGTTTGTTAGAGAGGTGACATGTATAATAATGACCACCATGTTGTTTACCCGAGCCAATCATCTTTCC
Organism: Erythroxylum reticulatum; assembly: GCA_025504915.1. Lineage (NCBI taxonomy): Eukaryota > Viridiplantae > Streptophyta > Magnoliopsida > Malpighiales > Erythroxylaceae > Erythroxylum > Erythroxylum reticulatum. The sequence goes on along the minus strand of JANSVA010417743.1, from coordinate 29,598 downwards.
TGTAGCCAAATCCCACAAGATACAAAAGTTAGGAAACAAAATGGCATAATAATTTAGGAAGAAGTCACTTTGCTAATAGACATCAAATTTAATCGAAAAGAAGGAACATATAGAACATTGTTTAAAGTGATGTTTGGGTTAAAAGTTACAGTGCCTATGGAAGTTATTGATGCTGATGACCCAATTATTAAATTATTATGTGGTATTGTTGATGATTCAATTTTTGTGAATTGTTTGGAATAAAAAATGATGTGATTAATGGCCCCTCTATCCAAGATCTAGGAGTTGTGAATACAAAATTAATTGAGGCATAAGAAAAAGCATACAAACTTGTAATGTTTGTATAAGCATCATGATTACCAGTTGTGTTCATCATTGATAATGGCTGAGCAATTTGTTGAAGCTACTCTTTGGAAACCTCATGTGAGGGATTAGATAATGATGCATTATTGTCTTGTGTAGTGTCACCACAAGAAGAATTCTCTACATTAATTGTACGATGGGAATTTGATCCATTTCCTCGATGTCTATGCTGATTTTGTTTGTTTCCTTAAGTTCCAGTATTGTTAGAATTCCATGTGCCATTTTTGAACCTACATCTATCTTCTATATGTCTCTTTCTATCACAAAATTTGTAGTGAAATTTCAGAGTTTTGCAATAGTCAATTATGTGGCCTTCTCTGTTGCAATGATCATAATGCTTATCTTTGTTTTTATTGGAGACATTACTTGGGCGACTATGGACTGCAGCAGTAATGGAGAAATTCTCTGTTGATTCTGACATCATTTATTGCTGAGTTTCCTCTTGAATCACAAGGGAGTATGCTTGACGAACATTGGGAAGAGGTGACATCATAAGAATATTGGTACGAACAAGTATAGTTATCATTGAGTCCCATGAGGAATCACATCAGTTGGTCTTCTTCCTTCTGCTCATTATGTGCCTTCATTTGATTGCAAGTGGGAAGAGTCCGATATGTCTCTAAATCATCCCAAAGCTTTTGAGTTTAGTATAATATGCAAGACTGTCATTGTGCCTTGTGATAAGGAGGCTAATGATTTTTAGATTTGATATATTACTGGTGCATTTTTTTTATAAAAACTGATCTTTGAAATCTTCCCATACTTGATAAGTTGTTTTGGTATAAATGACCCTTTGAGCAAGGTCAGGCTCCACTGGATGGGTAAGCCATGACAAAACATGCTATTGCACTGACTCTATAAAGCATACTCTGTCGGTTGTTCCATTTCTGAAGGCGGCTGGATTGACCTGTTGATAAAACCAATATTGTTTTTTGCTGTGAGGGCATAAATCATTCACCTGCTTTGTGAAGGATAGTTGGCTCCATTCAATTTGATGGGTGCAAGCATGTGACTGGTATAATCAGAATGATGAATGAAGTGTGGGCTTGATGAATCGACGTTGAGACTACTGCTGGCGTTTGACGCTTTGAAATGAGATTTGCCTGAGTGTTTGAGGCTCTGTCATCGTTGAAAAGATTGAGTAGCGGATCAATTTGTATCTGATACCAACTCAAAAAGGAGATAAAAAGTGATAGACCTTTTCGAAGAATGTGCCAAAGGTTGGCTTTTCGATATATTTCGATATATTCTATATACAGAGCGTGTTTCTTATATACAACAAGTAAAATAAATTATTTCTAATTCTAACGCTAAAATATCTTGTTTTACAATTAGTAGAAAGTTGACCAAAGCCTATAAGGAAAATACATATTAATTATAGATATAATTCTAATAATTACAAAGATAATTTTCAACAATTAAGAACAAAGGAAACTAATTTTGTTTTTGTAAATTGAAAAAAAAAAAACCATATCGACGCCGCTGTCGCAGCTCTCCATGTGACCAGCGATTGATTCTTCTCCAGTAACAAAACACGACACGCTACCTTACAACTCACCAAAACCAATAGCAACAGGCAATCCACCTGCTTGACGCGTCTTCTGTTGCCTTTTGCCAGTCCCGATCGCTTGACCAAACATCTCACATGCTACCTCCTACAGTTTGCATTTATCACGTTCTGACGTTCAATGCCAGCACAATCACTACTTATCGCCAACTGGTCCATCTTATTCGTAACCATAACAACATAGCCTCTACCACAATAATCCATTAAATTCCCAACATTCAAAATATGCTAATCCAACGTTTTGCGCTATTCGTTTGATACTCTCCCGTGAGCGTTGCCTACACTGAAGAACCTGAGGATGTCTAGCGAGGTTCCAAATGAACCCTCAACGTCGGCGTCATGGCGGCCACCTCCAGTGGTCGGCTGCCTCCTCCACTGGCAGAAAAACGTTCTTTCTCGGACGTTTTACAAAACTCTACCCACTTCCTTGATCATGTTATTATTAACGAACCTACAAGCTACAAAGCGAACCTTGTATTGAATTTACTCCTGAAAAAGTTGCAAAAATGGCTACACCTTCGCTAATTCTCTCGTCGGAAAATTCTTCCATGGGGGACCGGCAATGGATAAACTACAAAAGTACATCATGGCAATAGGTTTTAAGGAGTCTGTTTATATTGGTTTGCCGGATTAACGTCACATATAAAAGTACATCATGGCAATAGGTTTTAAGGAGTCTGTTTATATTGGTTTGCTAGATTAACGTCACATATAAAAGGATACTGAAATAACTCAAAAAGGTTCTATGACTGTATTAGGAGATGTACATGAAATATATACAGAAGAGTTACAGTGGTTGTTGTAACAAACTGAATAATGAAATCTCTACGAGGATATACATGAATAATGAAGTATCTGTGTAGATATACATTGCAGATATACACTGACTAGTTCCTATTACGTCCTCACAAGATGAAGTCACGGGACATAACGTTCATCTTGGTCCGAAAAACTTCAGACTTATGTCTGGACAGCAGTTTAGTCAAGGTATCAACGGTTTGATCCAGTATCGAAATGTGAGATACTCGTAGATGTTGCTGTTGCACCTGTTCTCTAACAAAATGATAGTTCAACACAAGGTGTTTCATTAAGGAATGGAAAATCGGCTTAAAGCATGCATACATAGCCCCCAGTTATGCCAATAAATCATTGGTCCATCCTGTGAGTGAACATGTAGTTCCTGTAGTAGATTACAAATCTACATTACCTCTGCAACGATGTTGGCTACTCCACAATATTCTGCTTTGGTGGAAGATCTAGCTATAGTACGTTGGCATTTCGAGCAAGATTGCCCCCAAAATAAATAACATATGCAGACATAGATGTTTTGGTGTTAGCATTTCCTCTCTAGTCTATATCACTGAAGGCTTGAAGTTTAAAATGTTTCGGTTGATTCAGTTGAAGACCAAAGGCATGTGTATATTTAAGATAACGAATGGTGCATTTCAGTTACTAAAAGAGAAGTGCAGTAGGTCTATGCATATACTGAGACAATTTGTTGAAAGCAAAGTTAAGATCTGGTTATGTCAAGAGGACATATAGTAAAGCTCCTAAGATGCTGCGATACAAATGCCAATCTGTTGTTGCTGAACCATCATCGAGTTTCAAGGTGGCTGATGGACAAATAGGAGTGGCATATGGATTGCAATCTGCCATTTTAAATTTTATGAGTAAATCATGAATGTAGCATTGCTGAGAGAGGAAAATACCATCAACGTTTGGTATTAGTTTGATGTCGAGAAAATAAGACAGAGTCCTATATGTTCTAGTGAGAATGTGCTGGAAATCTCGGCAATAAATCTTTCAAGTTCAGATGGTGAGTTGCCAGTTAGTAGTAGTGTTGGCCCCCAAAATTTTTTCTTTAATTAAGCATTATTCAAATGAATTATGAGGTGTTGATAGATTTATTTTTGGAGTTTAAATTATTATATCTATGTTAGTAGGATTTAATCCTTTGGATTAATAAATTAAAAGTGGTAAGAATGCATGAGGGCAATTTTGGCATAACACTTAAGCATTTAAGATCTTAAAGCATTAAAAGAAGGGTAAAGTGGACTTTTAGCATTCATTAAGTGTAGAATGGGAAGAGGAAAAATGTTGTCTTGCATTTGGGAAGAAAAAACGTGAATTAAACGGAATGAAGAGTGAATTATGCAAACAAAGAAGAGAGGAAGAGAGGTTTCAATTCTTTAAGAGAAAAGAAGGAAGTTTGAGTCAGGTTTCATCATTTCTTAGCTTTTAAGAGTGAATTTGAGGTTGATCAAGAAGAGAAAAAGAAAGAGGAAGAGAAGAGCTTTCATTTAAGCTAAGAATCTAGTTATTTATTGAAGACTCAAAGTAAGTTCAATTTCTAATCTTTTGGATATTCGGAAAGGTTTTAATTTATGAAGCTTAGGAAATGCATAGTTTTAAGTATTATAGCGTCAATTTTAGTATTATAAGCCATTAATGTTTATTCCAAATCAAGAAAGTTAAATGTTTTCAATTGTGTTATAAATGTGCATTTATTGCTCTTTGAATGCTTTGAGAAAGTGTTATATGTTTGGTTTGTGAATATTATGTTGATGATTTATGAAAAGAATATGAACATGATTTTTGAAAAGAAACTATGTTTATGAAATCACTTTTAAAAAAAGTATCATTTTAGGCAACAAGTTTACACGTTATGAAATACATATTATGTGGGTTTGGTTTGGTCCATTCTATATGTCAAGTGTACTTCGACTAAATGCTTCTCTCGCCTACCTGCTAGTGGCATAGAGCTCCTTCATGGACTCCCTCATGTTTACGACTACACAAAACCACTATGTGGGATTGTGATAGTTCGTTTTGTTCACGACTACACATGACCATTTTGTGGGAATGTGTTAGTTCAATCTATTTGTGGTCCTCCCAAGTCATTTTGATGTGCTTATATGCCGATAAGTTTGTTGAATGCATGATTTAGGTTGCTTATAAATTATTTGATAAATTGAGAATTGGGAAATATGTGTTTCATGATTCAATGTGAGTTCTATAATGGAAATCAATATTTCAACGATTTTTGTTTATTATCGATTACAAAACTGTTTCCTACGAGCTTTAAGCTCACCCCCCTTCCGTCCCATCTTCAGGTGACGAGCATCACTCAAAATTTGCATCTTTTTGTATTTGAAGTAGTTTATGTAAATCCTAAGGCTTTAGCAGCATTTCAAGTTTTTTTTTGCTCATGCATATCTTGGTTATTATTTTTTATTTTGGTTTGAGAAACAAAGGATATATTGTATCTTGAAATACCTTTAAAGCTTTGTAAAAATGTTATCTATTAATGTTAATGAAAAAGATTATGTCTTGCTTATGATTTCTCAAAGTTTATATGTTGCGTTTTTCAAGTTTTTTATAAGGGTAAAAAGTATGTCCTGATTTCTAGGGGGAAATTGTATTAATCTAGCTAAATTAGTCAAAGTTGTCTTCTAGAAGTTGTAGATTATCTTTTTATCTTTCCAATGACATAAAGTATGAAATTGTTGGATAGTGGAATTGAGAGATATGATCATTATAAGTTAGTAATGCTGCATGGGATGTACATTCAGAACAACTACATTAATTTGAAAATTTGACCCCTTTTAGAGACAAAATATCTTTCCAGGGGTCTTCATGAAAGTTGTAGTCTAGAAGTTTTCTTCGAAATGGTCTAAGAATGACCTTAATCCAACATATCTAATGAAAGTTATGTTCTTTTAAAGATAACAGATCTGAGGAAGGAAAAGGGGATCACGACTCGTCATGATCGTGACTCGGTCACTACCCGCAAGTGTTCCTAGACCTAAACACCTTTGACGTTTTTGGCCATAAATTTGTCATCCGACCTCTAAATGACCTGATTTTTGAACCAATAGATCTCTAATACATTTCTATATCTCTCTATAAAAATTTATAGCTTTTGGTATTGATTTGAAAAGGATTGATTGAATCAATGTGCGGGTATTAATTGGAAGAGTATGAATTGGATATTTTACTGAACATACTTAGGTACTTTTATAATATCTTCATATGTAGGGCTCCAAATTAGATAATTTTTAATTTAAAATGAACTAGAGACATTAAGTTATGATTGTTCTGAAAAAGTCATTTTGAAATTCTGATATGAAGATTTCAAAAATCTGTTCTGAAGTTGAAGGAATGAGTTTGATTTTGGTGACTCACTGGTGTGAGCACACCACCCTTATAAGATGCGTGTTCAGATGTCACTTAGAACGTCAGCCACGCGTCTTGCGAGGGCAGGGTATCCAACACTTATGGTATCAGAGTGATTAGGTTTAGGAGTATCCTTGGCATGAAATGGGTAGTGTAAGTCATAAAATGAGCATGCATTGTCTGAAATGAATAACTTGCATTGTTTTGAATTTTTTTACATGATTTGAAAATTGTTTTGCATGAAATAAAGATTTTCAATGGTTTTAAATTAAAAGAGTGATTATGCCATCTTGGAAGATAACTCGAGGAGTTATGACTCGATTTTGCTCTCATCAAGAGAGCACGGATGAATCCTATATCCCGCAAGAAGCGGGACACACTCTATAAAGTGCCACCGTCTTTTTCTTCTATTCCTGAAGTAAACCCTCTAGATCCACGGTTCTTTCAAGCCTTTGCTCAGGCTTTCATATATGCTATAGGCCAAGGGTCACAAGTCCCAATGCAAGCTCTAGTGGAGAAGACTGGACAGTATGATAAGCTCTGCAAGTATTAGGCTGTGGATTTCAATGGGACCAGAAATCCTGAAGAGGCTGAAGCATTACTGATGAGGATAGAGAGAGTCGTAGTGTAGATGAAGTTCTTTGATGAGGAGAAATTAGATTATGCAGTTAGCTAACTGCAAGGGGATGCACTCCACTTATGGGAGTCAGTGAACTATAGTCAAGTTTTGCCTCCGATACTATTGTGGAGAGACTTTGTCGAAGCTTTTAGGAAGAAGTTCCTTTCAAGGGTTTATGTCCAAGAGAAAGGCAGGGAGTTTCTAAATCTCACACAAAGGGATATGAGTGTGAGTGAGTATGAGCTGAAGTTCACCTAGCTTTTACAATATGCAGCCAACATTGTTACAAATGAGGAGGACAAGTGCCGCAAGCTTAAAGGAGGACGTCATTTGGGAATCAAGGAGCAGGTATGGATCTACAACTTTTATAACTACTAGCAATTGGTAGATGTTACACTCTAGGTTGGGAAACTGGAGAGTATAAAATATGAAGTGAATAAGAAGAGGAAGAACTGGGAGCAGCCTTCCAAGAAGGGGATGAGTGCACCAATGCTTGAGAGGGGTATGAAGAGCTTCCACATATAGAGTGAGGTGGGGAGTAGTGCCTCTATTATGAACAAGCAAACAAAGGCATTTTCAGTGCAAGCTTCAACTATTGGAGGCAATAGCAGGGTGGAGAGGACCAGGTGCAAGAACCCTCAATGTGAGCATTATGGGAAGTTTCATAAAAGGGAGTGCTTCAAGTTACTTGGAGCATGTTTTCAATGTAGGGAGAAAGGAAACATGATTAGGGACTACCCCCACTTAAAAAGGCAAGAGGGACTACAGTTGCAAGCCCTAAAGAGAGTAGAAATAGTGGGAACCAGGCCAGTCACTAAAGTGGGTAGTTTTGCAGCAACGAGGAAGGCTATTCCTCCAAAAAGACCAAGGGGTCAGGCACAAGCTAGGGTTTTCGCCATGACCAGAAAGGAAGCTGAAGCTACACCTGAAGTTGTCACAGGTATGAATCAGTTATTTAATTCCGAAGTATATGTCTTAATTGATTCTAGCTCCATCCATTCATTTATTTCTACAAGCATGACTTTATGTGATATGAATTTGGTGTCATTGGAAAATTCATTGATTGTTAGTACTCCTCTAGGAAAAAATGTGATAATAAGTCAAGTATATAGAAGATGTAGGTTCTTCATTAATGGTGCTAGACTGGTAATGGATTTACTACCTCTAGACCTAAAAGGCTTAGTTGTTATACTTGGGATGGATTCCATGGAGAAGTATCATGCGAAGTTAGAATGTAGCCTCAAGGAGGTGGAGTTTGATTTGGAAAATTGTGAGAAGGTGATTTTTAGAGGAAACCGAAGAACACCACCACTTAGGATTGTTTCAGCTTTGCTAATTGACAGGATGATAAAAAAGGGGTGTGAAACCTTCCTGGCACACATCATGGACACTGATGTTAATGAAGGGAAGTTAGAGGATTTTCTAATTGTTAGGGAATTTCCAAACATATTTCTAAAAGACTTACCTGGTTTTCCACCGGTGAGGGAATCGAGTTTGCCGTCGACTTGATTCCCAGTACAACACCTATTTTCATACCACCTTATAGAATGGCTCCAACTGAGTTAAAGGATCTTAAGGAACAGTTGGAAGAACTATTAGAGAAGGGGTATATAAGGCCAAGTTCATTATCAAGGGGAGCGTCACTTCTGTTTGTTAAAAAGAAGGATGGAATATGGTGGATGTGTATTGATTACCGAAAACTCAACAAGGTGACTATCAAGAACAAATACCCTATGCCACGAATAGATGATCTGTTTGACCAGCTACAGGGAGTAAAGGTATTTTCAAAGATCAATCTTAGGTTAGGTTATCATTCGCTCAGAATCAGGGAGTCTGATGTAAGCATGATAGCCTTCGTGACATGGTATGGGCATTACAAGTTCCTAGTTATGCCATTTGGATTGAACAATACTCTAGCTGCATTTATGGATCTCATGAATATGGTCTTCAGGGAGTATCTGGATCAGTTTTTCATCATATTTATAAATGACATTCTGGTTTATTCCAAGAGAGAAGAGGAACATGAGAAACATCTCAGGATAGTGTTGCAAACATTGAGGGAGAAGGAGTTTTATGCCAAATTCAGCAAATGAGAATTTTAGCTTCAAGAGGTGATCTTCTTTGGAAATGTAATTAAAAAGAATGGGGTACATATGATATGAGAAAAATTGAAGTAGTGTTGAAGTGACATGTGCCAAAGACAGTGATAAAAGTGAGGAGTTTTTTGGGTTTGGTAGGTTACTATAACAGGTTTATGAAAGGATTCTCTATGATAGCTGCTCCACTAACTAGGTTATTGAGGAAGAATCAGAAGAGTGATGAATGCCAAAAGAGCTTTGAGGAGCTTAAGCACAGATTAACAAGTGCTCCAATCCTGACTTTGCCTATGGGAGAATAGGATTATATAGTTTATAGTGATGCTTCAAGAAAGAGTTTGGGTTGTGTGTTGATCTAAAGAGACAAGGTGATAGTTTATGCCTCATAGCAACTAAAGTCTTATGAATTGAATTATTGAACTCATGATATAGAGTTAGCAGCAGTGATCTTTTCCTTAAAAATTTAGAGACATTATCTTTATGGAGTTTAGATGAGGATTTTTACAAATCATAAAGGTCTCAAGTACTTATTGAGCTAGAAAGAGTTAAATTTAAGATAGAGAAGGTGGATGGAGTTGTTAAAGGATTATGACTTGTTGATTGAATACCATTCAGACAAGGCAAATATGGTGGCAGATACCATAAGTAGTAAATCCTCCATAGCCAATGTTTAGACAGTTTATCTACCGTTGTTGACAGAGATGCCTAAGCTGAAAATAAGCTTGAAATAGGAGGAGCCCAATCACATTATTGCTAATTTCAGAGTGAGACCGATACTCAAGGAGAAGGTTAAGGAGTTGTAAGCACAGGATGTAGAATTGAGCAAGCTCCAAGAAGAAATCTAGAATGGTAAGAAATCTGAAATGGAAGTCAGGGATGATGGACTTATGATTGTAGGAAATAAACTCTACATTATGAACGTCAAGAAGGTAAAGGATGAGAGACTTGATAAGGCACAAAATGCATCTTATGCCATGCATCCAAGCAGCACCAGGATGTATATAGATTTGAGAGAGCATTTCTGGTGCAAAGGCATGAAAAGGGATGTAGCAGAGTATGCAAGTAAGTGTCTAGTGTGTTAACAAGTCAAGGCTGCACATAAGGCACTTTCAGGCAAGTTAAGGCCATTGTCTATTCCTAAGTGGAAGTGGCAAAGGGTGACTATGAATGTTTTGATAGGTTTGCCCAAGACTCGTAGGAAGCATGATGCTATATGGGTTATCGTTGATCATTTAATGAAGTCAGCCAATTTTCTACCAATTAAATAGACTGATTCTCTACATGTGTTAGCAAAGAAGTATATAGATGAGATAGTGAGATTACATGAGATTTCAAATTTCATAGTTTCTAACAAAGATCCTCAGTTCACTTTGAGATCTTGGCAAAGTCTACAAGAAACTCTAGGGACCAAGTTATAATTTAGCACTACTTTTCATCCTCAAATAGATGGCCAATTTGAGAGAACCATTCAGATCCTTGAAGGAATGCTCAGGGCATGTGTGATGGATTTCAATGGTAAGTAAGATATGCATTTTCCATTGGTCAAATTTGATTATAATAATTCGTACCGTTCGAGCATTCAAATGGCTCCTTTTGAAGCATTGTATGAATGAAGATGTAGAACTCTTATATGCTAGGATGAAGAAGGAGAAAGGAAACTGAAAGGGCCAAAATTACTCCAGCTAACAATAGATAAAGTTAATTTAGTTAAACAACGGATTAAAGTAGCTCAAGATAGAATGAAGAACTATACTGATGCACACTGAAAGGAGATGGAGTATGACTTTGGTGAGAAAGTCTTTCTTAAGACATTTCCTTAGAAATGAGTAATGAGGTTTGGCAAGAAGGGAAAATTGAGCCTAGGATATGTGGGTCTTTATGAAATTGTTAAGATGATTGAGCCACTACCCTATAGGTTGGCACTGCCACCGAAATTGTCTCAGATACATGATCTTTTTCATGTTTGCATATTGAGGAGGTATAGATTGGATCCCTCTCATATCATTTAGAACACTGAGGTTTAGTTGAAAGATGATCTGACTAATGAGGAGACTTTAGTGGAAATCTTGGACTCTAAGGAGAAAGTCTTTAGGAATAAGACAGTTCAGCTAATCAAAGTTCTGTGGAGATCTATTCTGGAGAAGAGGCTATATGGGAACCTTTGAAAGCAATAAAGGAGAAGTATCTTCACCTCTTCGATGACTCAGGTAAGAATTTCAAAGACGAAATTCTTTTAAGAGGGGGAGAAATGCTAGGCCTTAAAATTTTTTTCTTTAGTTAAGCATGATTCAAATGAATTATGAGGTGTTGATTGATTTATTTTTTGGAGTTTAAATTATTATGTCTATGTTAGGATAATTTAATTCTTTGGATTATTAAATTAAAAGTGGTAAGAATGCATAAGGGTAATTTTGGCATAACACATAAGCATTTAAGATCTTAAAGCATTAAAGAAATGGTAAAGTGGACTTTTAGCATTCATTAAGGGTAGAATGGTAAGAGGACAAATGTTGTCTTGCATTTAGGAAGAAAAAAAAGTGAATTGAAGGGAAAGAAGAGTGAATTACGAAAAAAAAGAAGAGACGGAGAGAGGTTTTGGTTCTTTAAGAAAAAAGAAGGAAGTTTGAGTTAGGTTTCATCTTTTCTTATCTTTTAAGAGTGAATTTGAGGTTGATCAAGAAGAGGAAAAAAAAAGAGGAAGAGAAGAGCTTACTTTTAAGTCCAAAAATTTGTTACTTGGTGAAAACTCAAGGTAAGTTTGATTTCTAATCTTTTGGATATTTGGAAGGGTTTTGATTCATGAAGTTTAGGAAATGTATGGGTTTAAGTATTATAGGGTCAATTTTAGTGAATGTGTGTTCTTTATGTTTTAAATTTGAATGCCTATTGAATGATATTTTTGCAAATGTTGAAGGAAATTAATAAAGGCAAAAGGAGCAAGAGGAGAGACGTCCTTAAGTAAATTTTAAGTAAGGAATTGAAGGTGAGTTACATTTTTATAATTGAGTCATAAGCCATTAATGTTTCTTCCAAATTAAGAAAGTTAAAGTTTTCAATTGTGTTATAAATGTGCATTTATTGCTCTTCGAATGCTTTGAGAAAATGCTATGTGTTTGGTATATGAATATTTTGTTGATGATTTATGAAAAGAATATAAAAATGATTTTTAAAAATATACCATGTTTAAGAAATCACTTTTCAAAAAATCTGCCATTCTGGGCAGCAGGTTTACAATTTATGAAATACATGTTATGTGGGTTTGGTTTGGTCCATTTTATATTTCAAGTGAACTTCGACAAAATATTTCTCTAGCCTACTCGCTAGTAACATGGAGCTCCTTTATGGACTACCTCATGTTTACGACTACGCAATAACACTATTTGGGGTTGGGTTAGTTTGTTCTGTTTACGACTACATTGGACCATTTTGTGGGAATGTGTTAGTTTGTTCTGCTTATGGACCTCCCAAACTATTTTGATGTGTTTATGTGTTGATAAGTTTGTTGAATGCATGATTTAGGTTGCTCATAAATTGTTTGATAAATTGGGAATTGGGAAATATGTGTTTCATGATTCAATGTGAGTTTTATAATACAAATGAATATTTCAATGATTTTTGCTTCTTAGCGATTATAAAACTATTATCCACGAGTTTTAAGCTCACCCCCTTCCGTCCCATCTTCAGGTGACGAGTAAGAGATTGAGCAACCGAGAGGCATGGCATCACTTGAAATTTGCATCTTTTGGTATGTTGAAGTACTTTATGTAAAACCCAAGGCTTTAACAGCATTTCAAGTTTTTTTTTTGTTAATGTATATCTTGGTTATTTTGTACTTTCGTTTGTGAAACCAAAGATGTCTTATGGCTTGAAATGCCTTTAGAGCTTTTTAAAACTCTTATCTACTGATGTTAATGAAAAATGATTGTCTTGCTCATGATTTCTCAAAGTTTGATGTTGCATTTTTTCAGGTTTTTTATAATGGTAAAAAGTGTGTCCTGACTTTTGGGGAAAAACTGTATTGATCTAGGTCGAATCAGACAAAGTTATCTTCTTAGAAGTTATATATTATCCTTTTATCTTTCCAATGATATAAAGGATGAAATTTTTAGATATTGTAACTGAGAGATATGATCATTATAAGTTAGTAATGCTGCATGGGATGTACATACGTGACAGCTACATTAATTTGAAATTTTGACACTTTTGGAGGCAAAATATCTTTTCAAGGTCTTCATGAAAGTTGCAGGTGCAGAAGTATTCTTCAAAATAGTCTAAGAATGACCTTAATGCAACATCTCTAGTGAAAGTTATGTTCTTTTAAAAATAATAGATCCGAGAAAGAAAAAGGGGAAGTCGTGATCGCGACTCGGTGGAAATTTCAAAAAGTCGCGATCACGATGATGGGTTCCTCATGCAAGTTGCGATTGCAACCCACAAGTGTTCCCACACCTAAACACATTTGAATTTTTTAGCCATAATTTTGTCATCTAACCTCAAAATGATCTGATTTTTGAACCAATAGATTCATAATACATTTCTCTATCTCTCCATAAAAATTTATAGCTTTTGGTATTGATTTGAAAAAGATTGACTGAATCAATGTAAGGGTATCGATTCAAAGAGTATGAATTAAATATTTTACTGAACATACTTTGGTGTTTTGATGATATCTTGATCTGTAGAGCTCTAAATATGATGATTCTTGATTAAAAATGAACTAGAGACATTAAACTACTATTGTTCTATAAACGTCATTTTGAAATTCTAATCCAAAGATTACAAAAATCTGTTCTAAAGTTGAAGGAATGAATTTGATTTTAATGACTGACTAGTGTGAGCATGCCACCCTTGTGGGATGCAGGTTCAGATGTTACTTAAGACGTATGGCCGCGTCTCGTGAGGGAGGGGTATCTAACACTTATTGTATCAGAGCGATTAGGTTTAGGAGTAGCCTTGGCATTAAATGGGTAGTGTACGACATGAAATGAGCATGCATTGTATTAAATGAATATCTTGCATTGTTTTGAATTGTTTTATATGATTTGAAAATTGTTTTGCGTGAACTAAAGATTTTCAATGGCTTTAAGTTAAAGAAGTGATTGTACTACCTCGAAAGAGAACTCGAGGAGCTATGACTCAATCTCGCTCTCTTCAAGAGAGCGCGGATGAATCCTATGTCAAACAAGATGCGAGGACACACTCTGTTTTTAATTTTGAGGCACCTAGTGTGCAATATGAAGTGCTTTGATGAGGAGAAACTAGATTATGCAGTTATCTTGTTGTAAGGGGAGGCACTCCATTAGTAGGAATCAGTGCCCCACAGTCAGGTTTTACCTCTGGTACTGTCATGGAGAGACTTTATGGAAGCTTTAAGGAAGAAATACCTTTTGAGGGTTTTTGTCCAAAAGAAAGCCAGGGAGTTTTTGAATCTCACACAGAGGGACATGAGTGTGAGTGAGTATGAGTTGAAGTTTACCCAACTTTCATGGTATGCGGCCAACATTGTTACGAATAAGGAGGACAAGTACCGCAAGTTTGAAAGAGGGCTTCATTTAGGGATCAAGGAGAAGGTATTGATCCATAACTTTTGTGACTACTAGCAATTGGTAGATACTGCACTACAGGTTGGGAAACTGGAGAATATAAAATATAAAGTGAATAAGAAGTGGAAGAATCGGGAGCAACCTTCCCATAAAGGGATGAGTGCTCTAATGCCTGAGAGGGGTATAAAGAGCTTCCATACACAGAGTGAGGTGGGGAGTAGTGCCTCTGCTAAGAACAAGCAAATAAAGGTAGTTTTAGTGCAAGCCTCAACTGTGGGAGGCAATAATAGGGTGGAAAGGAGCAGGTACACGAACCCTTAATGTGAGCATTTTGGGATGTTTTATAAAGGAGAGTGCTTAAAGTCACTTAGAGCATGTTTTCGATGCGGGGAGAAGGGACATATGATTAGGGACTGCCCCTAAGTAACGAGGCAAGAGAGGTCACAGTTGCAAGCCCTAAGGAGAGTAGAAACAGTGGGAACCAGGCTAGTCACTACGGTGGGCAGTTCTGCAGTGATGAGGAAGGCTATTCCTCCAGAAGGACCAAAGGGTTAGGCACAGGTTAGGGTGTTTTCCATGACAAGAGAGGAAGCTGCAGTTGCAACTGAAGTTATCATAGGTATGACTCAGTTATTTAATTCTGAAGTATATGTCTTGATTGATTCTAACTCGACGCATTCATTTGTTTATGCAAACATGACTTTATGTGATGTGAATTTGGTGCAATTGGAAAATCCATTGATTATTAGTACTCCTCTAGGAAGGAATGTGATAATAAGTCAAGTATATAGAGGATGTAAGTTCTTCATTAATAGTGCTAGGCTGGTAGTGGACTTACTACCTCTATGATGGATGCAATGGAGAAGTATCATACGAAGTTAGATTGTAGCCTCAAGGAGGTGGAATTTGATTTGGGAAATGGTGAGAACGTGATTTTTAAAGGAGGATAATGAACACCACCACCCAGGATTGTTTCAGCTTTACTAGCTAATAGAATGATGAAAAAAGGGTGTGAAGCCTTCTTGGCACACATCGTGGACACTGATGTGAATGAAAGGAAGTTAAAGGATTTTTTGATTGTAAGGGAATTTTCAGGTGTGTTTCTAAAAGACTTACCTGGTTTGTCACCGGTGAAGGAAATCGAGTTTGCCATCGGCTTGATTCCTGGTACAGCACCTGTTTCCATACCACTGTATAGAATGGCTCTTGCTAAGCTAAAGGAGCTTAAGGAAAAATTGGAAGAACTATTAGAGAAGGGTTACATAAAGCCAAGTTCGTTACCATGGGGAGCATCGGTTTTGTTTGTTAAAAAGAAGGATGAAACATGGGCGATGTGTATTGATTACCGGAAACTCAACATGGTGACTATTAAGAACAAGTACCCTCAGTCACAAATAGATGATCTATTTGACCAGCTGAAGGGAGCAAAGGTATTTTCAAAGATTGATCTCAGGTTAGGTTATTATCATCTCATAATCAGGGAGTTTGATGTAAGCAAGATAACCTTTTGGACACGGTATGGACATTGCAAGTTCCTAGTTATGTCATTTGGATTGACCAATGCTCCAGCTATATTTATAGATCTCATGAATAGGGTCTTCAAGGAGTATCTAGATCAGTTTGTCATCGTATTTATAGATGACATTCTAGTTTATTCCAAGAGCAAAGAGGAATATGAGACACATCTTAGGATAGTGTTGCAAACCCTAAGGGAGAAGGAGCTTTATGCCAAATTCAACAAATGTGAATTTTGGCTTCATGAGGTGATCTTCTTTAGACATGTAATTTAAAAGAATGGGGTACATATTGATCGGATGAAAATTGAAGCTGTGGTGAAGTGGCATGTACCAAAGATAGTGACAAAAGTGAGCAGTTTTTTAGGTTTGACAGGTTACTATAGCAGGTTTGTGGATGGATTCTCTATGATAATTGCTCCACTGACTAGGTTATTAAGGAAGAATCAGAAGTTTATTTGAAGTGATGAATGCCAGAAGAGCTTTGAGGAGCTTAAGAATAGATTAACAGGTGCATCTTGACTTTGCCTATAGGAGAATAGGGATATAGTTTATAGTGATACTTTAAGAAAGGGTTTGAGCTTTGCGTTGATGCAAATAAACAAAGTGATAGTTTATGCCTTATGGAAACTAAAGCCTTATGAGTTGAATTATCAAACTCATGACCTAAAGTTAGCAGCAGTGATCTTTGCCTTAAAAATTTGGAGATATTATCTGTGTGGAGTCCAGACGAGGATTTTTATAAATCATAAAAGTCTTAGGTACTTATTGAGCCAGAAAAAGTTAAATTTGAGAAAGAGAAGGTGGTTGGAGTAGCTAAAGAATTATGCCTTGTTGACTAAATACCATCCAGGAAAGGCATATGTAGTGGCTGATGCCTTAAGTAGGAAATCCTCTATAGCCCATGTTTAGACAGTTTATCTACCTTTGTTGAGAGAGATGGCTAAGCTGAAAATAAGCTTGAAACAGGAGGAGCCCAATTGCATTATTGTTAATTTTAGAGTGAGACCGATACTCAGGAAGAAGGTTAAGGAGTTACAAGCACAGGATGTAGAATTGAGCAAGCTCCAAGAAGAAATTTAGAATGGTAAGAAATCTGAAGTGTAAGTCAGGGATGATGGACTTATGATTGTAGGAAATAAACTCTACATTCTGAATGTCAAGGAGGTAAAGGATGAGATACTCGACGAGGCACACAATACGTCTTATTCCATGCACCCAAGTAGCACCAGGATGTGCAGAGATTTGAGAGAGCATTTCTGGTGGAAAGGCATAATGAGGGATCTAGCAGAGTATGCAAGTAAGTGTTTGGTGTGTTAGTAAGTCAAGACTACACATCAATCACCTTCAGGCAAGTTAAGGTCATTTTCTATTCCTGAATGGCAGTGGCAAAGGGTGATTATGGATTTTTTGATGGGTTTGCCTAAGACTAGTAGGAAGCATGATGCTATATAGGTTATTGTTGATCGTTTGACAAAGTCAGCCCATTTTCTAGCAACTAAATAGACTGATTCTTTGAATGTGCTAGCAAAGAAGTATATAGATGATATAATGAGATTATATAGGATTCCAAATTCCTTAGTTTTTAATAGAGATCCTCGGTTCAATTCGAGATTTTCGGAAAGCCTACAAGAAGATCTAGGGACCAAGATACATTTTAGCACCGCTTTTCATCCTCAAACAGATGGCCAATCTGAGAGGACCATCTAGACCCTTGAAGGAATGCTCAAGGCATGTGTGATGAATTTCAAAGGTTTATGGGATGAGCATTTGCATTGGTCGAATTTACTTACAATAATTCGTAACATTCAAGCATTTAGATGGCTCCTTATAAAGCATTGTATGGAAGAAGATGTAAAACTCCTATATGCTGGGATGAAGAAGGAGAAAGGAAACTTATAGGGCTAGAATTACTCCAGCTAACAATAGATAAGGCCAATTTAGTTAATCAACGGCTTAAAGTAGCTCAAGATAGAATGAAGAGCTATAATGTTGCACATTGAAAGGAGATAGAGTATGAAGTTAGTGAGAAAGTCTTTCTTAAGACATCTCCTTGGAAAGGAGTAATAAGGTTTGGCAAGAAGGGTAAGTTGAGCTCGAGATATGTGAGTTCTTATGAAATTGTTGAGAGGATTGGACCACTAGCTTATAGGTTGGCACTGCCACCGGAATTGTCTCAGTTACATGATGTTTTTCATGTTTCCATGTTGAAGATGTATAGATCGGATCCCTCTCATATCATTTAGAACACTGAAGTTCAGTTGAGAGATGATCTTACTTATGAGGAGACTTTAGTGGAAATCTTGGACACTAAGGAGAAGGTCCTCAGGAACAAGACAGTTCAGTTAGTCAAAGTTCCATCGAGAAACCATTCTATAGAAGAGGCCACGATGGAACCTTTAGAAGCAATGAAGGAGAAATATACACACCTCATCGATGACTCAGGTAAGAATTTCGAGGATAAAATTCTTTTAAGAAAGGGAGAAATATTGGCCTCCAAAGTTTTTTTTTCTTTAGTTAAGCATGATTCAAATAAATTCTAAGATGTTGATATATTTATATTTGGAATTTAAATTATTATGTCTATGTTAGTAGGATTTAATTCTTTGGATTATTAAATTAAAAGTGGTAAGAATTCATGAGGGCAATCTTGGCATAACACTTAAGCATTTAAGATCTTAAAGAATCAAAGGAAGGGTAAAGTGGACTTTTAGCATTCATTAAGGGTAGAATGGGAAGAGCAAAAATTTTGTCTTGCATTTGGGAAGAAAAGAAACATGAATTGAAGGGAAGGAAGAGTGAATTGGGAAAATGAAGAAGAAAGTAAGAGAGGTTTCGATTCTTTAAAGAGAGAAGAAGGAAGTTTGAGTTAGGTTTCATCTTTTCTTAGCTTTTAAGAGTGAATTTGGGGTTGATCAAGAAGAGAAAAAGAAAGAGGAAGAGAAGAGCTTTCTTTTAAGCCAAAAATCTTGTTATTTGGTGAAGACTCAAGGTAAGTTCGATTAATTTATAATCTTTTAGATTTCCAAAAGGGTGAAATGCATGGGTTTAAGTATTATAGGATCAATTTTAGTGAATGTGTGTTCTTTAAGTTCTTAATTTGAATTCCTATTGAATGGATTTTTACAAATGTTAAAGGAAATCAAGAATGGCAAGAGGAGCAATAGGAGAGGCATCCTTAAGTAAATTTTAAGAAAGGAATTCAAGGTGGGTTACATTTTTAGAATTGTGTATAAGCTATTAATGTTTCTTCCAAATCAAGAAAGTTAATTGTTCTCAATTATGTTATAAATGTGCATTTATTGCTCTTTGAATGCTTTGAGAAAGTACTATGTGTTTGGTATGTGAATATTGTGCTGATGATTTATGAAATGAATATGAAAATGATTTTCAGAAAGATACCATGTTTATGAAATCATTTTTTGGAAAAATTTCCATTTTGGGCAACAAGTTTACAAGTTATGAAATGCATGTTATGTGGGTTTGGTTTGGTCCATTTTGTATGTCAAGTGCACTTCGACTAATGGCTTCTCTCGCCTGCTCGCTAGTGGCATGGAGCTCCTTTATGGAGTCCCTCATGTTTATGACTTCGCAAAACCACTATGTGGGATTGTGTTAGTTCATTCTGTTCATGAGTACACAGGACCATTTTGTGGGAATGTGTTAGTTTGTTCTATTTATGGACCTCTCAAACCATTGTGATGTGCTTACGTATTGATAAGTTTGTTGAATACATGATTTAGGTTGCTTATAAATTGTTTGATAAATTGAGAATTGGGAAATATGTGTTTCATGATTCAATGTGAGTTTTAAAATGGAAATGAATATTTCAATGATTTTTGCTTGTTATTGATTACAAAACTGTTACCCACGAGCTTTAAGCTCAACCCCTTCCATCCCATCTTCAGGTGACGAGAAAGAGAACAAGTAACTAAGAGGCATAACATCAGTCGAAATTTGCATCTTTTTGTATTTTGAAGTAGTTTACGTAAAACCTAAGGATTTAGTATCATTTTAAGTTCTTTTTTTTGATCATGCATATCTTGGTTATTATTTTGTATTTTGGTTTGTGAAACCAAGGAAATATTTTAGCTTAAAATGCCTTTAAAGCTTTGTAAAAATGTTATCTATTAATGTTAATGAAAAATGATTATGTCTTCTTCATGATTTCTTAAAGTTTGTATGTTGCGTTTCCTAAGTTTTTCATAAGGGTAAAAAGTGTGTCCTAACTTCTGGGGGGGGGGAAACTATATTGATCTAGCTGAATTAGAAAAGTTGTCTTCTTAGAAGTTATAGAATATCTTTTTATCTTGACAATGATATAAAGTATGAAATTGTTGGATATTGGAATTGAGAGATATGATCATTATAAGTTAGTAATGTTGTATAGGATTTACATGTGGGACATCTACATTAATTTGAAAATTTGACCATTTTGGAGCAAAATATCTTTCCAGGGGTTTTCATGAAAGTTGTAGGTCTAGAAGTCTTCTTCAAAATGGTCTAAGAATGACCTTAATCCGACATCTCTAGTGAAAGTTATGTTCTTTTAAATATAATAGGATTGAGTAAGAAAAAGGTCGCGATCGCGACTCGTCGTGATCGTGACTCTGTAAAAATTTCGAAAAGTCAAAATCACGACGGTGTTCCTCGCGCAAGTCGTGATCGTGGGTCGTCGCAATCACGACCTATAGGTTTTCCTAGACCTGAACACCTTTGACTTTTTTTGTCATAACTTTGTCATCTAACCTCCAAATAACCTAATTTTTAGACCAATCGATTCCTAACACATTTCTCTATTTCTCTATCAAAATTTATAGCTTTTGGTATTGATTTGAAAAAGATTGATTGAATCAATGTAAGGGTATTGATTGTAAGAGTATGAATTGGATATTTTACTAAACATACTTCGGTATTTTGATAATATTTTGATCTGTAGAGCTCCAAATGAGATGATTCTTAATTAAAAATGAACTAGAGACATTAAGCTACAATTTTTATGAAAATCATTTTGAAATTCTGATTCGAACTTTAAAAAATCTTTTTTGAAGTTGAAGGAATGAGTTTGATTTTTGTGACTGACTGGTGTGAGCATGCCACCCTTGTGGGATGCGTGTTTAGATGTCACTTAAGATGTTAGACGCATGTCTCGCGAGGCAAGGTGTCCAATAAGTAGATCATCCATAGATACTAACAAATATATGACGAAACCTCTACACTGATATATGAATAGAGAAGAGTCATAGGTGCTACTGATGAAACCATACCGAAAAAGGAAGACACGAAGTTCTTAGTACCAGGCACATAGAGCTTATTTTAGTTCATAGATAGTCTTGTGTAGTTTGCTAACTTAAGTTGGATGCTCCTTGCTAACAAATCCTTGTGGTTGCTTCATATATACAGTTTCGTTGAGTCAACATTGAAGAAATGCATTATTGACATCCATTTTATGTAGAGACAAAGAGTTGGCCAACGTCAGAGATAGAAAGATTTTAATAGTTTGATGTTTCACCACGGGTGAAAAAGTTTCAACGTAATTGATCCCGGGACATTGGCTATAGCCTTTTACAACCATTCGGGACTTATACTGAGCCACTAATCAATTTAAATTATTCTTTGTGCAAAAAAGCCACATACAACCAATCTCATTTTGAGCTTCTATAGTTAGAACTAGCGTCCAAATGTCATTTCATCATAGAGTGTCATATTCCAAAAGAGCTAAATTGCGACAATGTCATAGTTTTAGGGCTTGGTGAATTATGCGTGGTTCCTTAGTATGTGGTAGAGGGTGATGGGTAGTGATGAAGGTTTTAGGTTTATGGATATTGTTTTTGGATCGAGTGATCATAAAATGAATATTAGTTGATTGGTTTTATGGTTGTGGTGATGATGAGGTAAAATCAAAAGGTGCCATTCGTAATGAACAATTGGGCTGTTAAGGTAGTGAAGATGAATTTTCTGCTG
The DNA here is from genome assembly GCA_025504915.1 of Erythroxylum reticulatum. Taxonomy (NCBI): domain Eukaryota; kingdom Viridiplantae; phylum Streptophyta; class Magnoliopsida; order Malpighiales; family Erythroxylaceae; genus Erythroxylum; species Erythroxylum reticulatum. Next base: position 7,756 of record JANSVA010417743.1, on the reverse strand, counting down.
GGGCAGACAGTGCTAGTTGTAAAAGTGATGCCATAATGGGAATAATTTGATGAGACAGAGGTGGAGAGGTCAAGGTTTAGGATGTGGAGGTGACAAACGAGTGGTTTAGTGATGCATATGGAAATTGATCATCGATGAATATAACTTGTCGTGATGCATATATTTTGTTTGTGCTCAGATCAAGATATAGATATGCAGATTGATGGAGGAGTAGCCAACAAAGATACACGAAGTAGACCTTGGTTGAATTTTATGCATGGTGTAAGGACGAATCCAAGTAAAACATAGACAACCAAAGGAGTGTAAATTCTTATAACTAGGTAGTTGATTAAATAGTTTGTCAATCGGAGTTTTCATTCACAGTGTTGGTGTAGGTAATCAATTTATAAGATAAACAGTTTTGCATGTGGCATAAGATCATAAGGTTACGGGAGTTTGCTATGATGAAGAAAAACTCTAGTGGTTTCGACTATATGTCAATGACGAAGTTCCGATATCTCATTTTGTTTGGGAGTATGTGGCGGAGTGGTAAGGAGAGTGATACCGTGGTTGGCCAAAATGGGTTTTAGTTTGATAAAATCCCCTCCATTATCAGAGTATAAGGTTTTTATAGGTGTTTCAAATTGGTTTTCAACAATCTCTCAAAAGGTGGCAAATGTAGACAAAACATTATATCTGTTTTTTAACAAGTAAACCCATATATATTTAGTGAGTTTGTGAATCTTTGCAACTGACATAAAACACACACATCAGACGATGCCATACGTAATCCTAACTTTTGGTTTGACTGAAGAAAGTTAAACACTTTATTTGATAGGTGACCTAATATGTGATGGAGTACTAGTGGACTTGGTAGACTGGTATGAAAGATAGTTGGTTTGCTCATCGAAAGACATAGATCACATAGATCATTGTGGCGTGAATCTGTAAGAAGTACTGCCTGGGTCTGCAGATCCTTCACCTGAAAGTAGTTGGGAAAGAATTCAATGGAGATGTTATTTTTGGTGCATAATCGTTTAACTGAAAGAAGATTTTTATTAATTTTTGGCCCATGTAAAATGTTGTCAAAGTGGATCAATTTAGAAGTAGTGGGAAGATAAAAACTACGAGTATTATCTATTGAAACTTCATATCCATCTCTAACCTAAAAAGTATCATCCCCTCTGTATGGTGAATGCATGGACAAATTATTCAAGTCATTGGTGACATGATGAGTAGCACCCAAATTAAGAATCCACTGCCCTTTGGAAGATGATCCTTTCGTGTGAATATTATAAGCACTTGGAACACGGTTTATAAGCTGGACAGACTGTGCATGTCTAGTTTGATGTTTGATTAGCTTCCCATATAGTAGCCAATAGGTATTAGATGAGTGACGAGGTTTATCACAGTATTGGCAGGTGATGTCTTACTAGTCGGGCATGTCAGGAGTAACAAGTGAGTTTGCATTATTAGTCTTGATTACTGGTGGTTGACTTAATGATCCAGTGTGGTTGGGACGACCATAGTGTCGTTGGTAACTTGATCGTTGTTTACATGAGACATGCATAGATGGTGACTAAATAGACTTTTCCAACCTTGTTTGCCTCTCCAGAAACTGCTCAAAGTTGACAAGCTTTTTGTGTAGATCATCAAAACCAATCGAAGTCTCTCGAGCACAAATCGTTGCACTAACATCTTTGAAATCAGTAGACAAACTATTCAAAGTGTGGATTACCAAATCTGTATCATCTACTGGTGAATTGACAATTGAAATCTCATTTGCAATGCCTTTGATTTCCTTCAAATATTTAGAGATGTTCCTACTTCCCGTCCAAATGCGAATAAGTTTTTCTTTCAAAGACATGAGCCTCAGTCTGGACATACCAGCATACATCTTGGCAAGAAGCTCCCAGGCCTCTTTATAATAATGAACATAACCAAGAAGTATTGCAATATTCAGAGCAACAGTGGTCATCAATGCATGGAGGACAAACTAATCTTGATGATTCCAGATATCCAATTTCGGAACTGTTTTGACTGAACAAGGAATGGATCCATCAACATAGCCTTTAACATTGTAAAAGTTGAGTAGCGCATTAACCTGTACTCTCCAGGCAGGAAAATTTGCACCATTTAATTTGGAATCAGTTGAGAAACCTGTGTTAAACATGATCAGCATGTGAGGTAATGTGGCTTTGGTATTGACAAGAGGTGTAGTTGTAGCTGCAGACTCAGTGTCTTGAGACATTTTTTGTGGTTACGTTCTTTAGGAGGTAGAAGAGGAAGTGGCTTTGAAAAAAAATGATGATGTCATTAGGCTAGTAGCTTTGATACCATAAAAGGATACTAAAATAACTCAAAAAGGTTTTGTGATTGTATTACGAGATGTACATGAAATATATATAGAAGAGTTATAGTGGTTGTTGTACTAAACTGAATAATGAAATATCTATGAGGATATACATGAATAATGGAGTAGCTGTGTAAACATACATTGACTAGTTCCTATTAACATATTGCTACATTTTGACATTGAGGAAGATTACACTCACTTTTAGTTGAAGGGTGTGTGGTGTTTTGAAGGATTCACTATGAGTGTCTTCAAGTGGTCACCAAATTTTCATTGATGGAGGAATCACCAATAGCTCCAATTTGGACTAACCTTCCTTTACTGCTGTTGACAAATTTTTTCCTAAGGACCCAATTTTTTCATTTGAGAGACTTGTTGGAAATCTCCTAAAATTGATGCCTTAGCGATAATATTGGCAAGACCCGAGACAGCGAGAGTTTGCATTGAGATGGATGTTTCAAAGGAGTTGCCTTGCCATTTTTAGTTGAAGAATGGGAATTTAGGTTTCTTGTAAAATATTGAATATGAAGATATTCCTAATTAATATTTCCATTACCGAAAGGTTAGGCACAAGAAGAAGAATTGTAGATTACTTAATGGAGACAAGTTTATGCCACTGAAAAAATAGCTACGCAAGAAGGGTGTTGAGACTTTTGAGGTTACGGAAGAGATTTATAAGGGTAAAGAACCTACCATAATAAAGGTGAAGAATCTAGTAGAGGCGGAAACATCGAAAGAAAATTTTGAAAACCATTAAGAAAGTCTAGAAAATATGTTCACAACGATGGTATTATTGATGTTGTTATGGTTGAACATACTGTTACAAGTCTTGTAGTTATGTATAAGGACAATTCTAGGTCTAGTTTGAATGTTATGACTTCAATGGATTTGATCAGCTTGGGTACTATGATATTTCCCAACTCTACTGCACCTGCTATTGTTTTTTGTCCAAAATATAAACCTTGAAATCTTTGTAGTCGAAGATGTTGATGATGATTCTGATAAGCACACTGTCCAAACAACAAATCCAGTGGTTGTGTTGTCTGAATGAGAGGGAGTTGACAATAAACTTCCTACTGCTATTGTTGTTGAAGGGATTATTATCACCAAGAATACATTTCCTTGTTAAATGATGAGGAGATTGAGGATCATGTTGAGAGCACAAAAATTATAGAGGATGCATTAGTCTTAAATTTACCATCTAATGATACTTTGGAGCATATGGAGTTGGGTAAAGTTAAGGAATTGGATTTATCATCTCCTAGTAGAAAGGAAGGGGGTTTGCATGGGGATATAGGATTTCAATGGCAGCAATTGCAGTAATTGATTCAATAGTTGCTCGTAATAAGGTTAACGAGTTAATCTCTCAATCACTTCCAACTAAGCAATATGAGATAGGGGTATGTACAAGAGCCTAGTTTCAGGCAACTCAAACTTTTTCAACTAATACCCAATGATTAGATTGCTATTATGGAATTTATGGGGATTCTAATAAATTAACTCTTTTGAGACTGAAGAAGTTGAAGCGCATTCATAATATTTAAATGATAGCTATAGTTGAACCTACAATAGATTTATCTCAAATGGATGAAGTTAGAAAGAAATTAAATTTTGAATGGATGTTGGTTAACACGTTAGGTTGAATCTAGATTTTTTATAATCAGAGTTTAGTTTTAGTTTATTACATGAGAACAGTTAGTAGATTACTTTACAAGCTTTACATATTTCCTTGAAAGGACATATGCATCTCTCTTTTGTTCATAAGACATATTCAGTATAGAAAAGGAGGGATTTGTATAATTCTTTTGTTGATTCCTCTTACCCATGGTTATTTTGTGGAGACTTAAACTTATGCTTATCTTCAAACGAGAGAATTGGAGGTTTGCCTTTTCATGTGACTAAGGTGGAGAGTGTCAACACTTTATGGCACAGTATTCTTTGGTGGATGTTGGGTATATAGGCTCTCATTTTAAATGGACTAATAACTAGGATGGTCATCTCCGTATTTAGAAAAGGCTTGATAGGGCCTTAATAAACATAGAATGGATATCAAATACTATGCTCACTATAAAACTTTTAAATAATGTTCAATCTTACCACTCTACATTACTGCTCACGTGTTTTGGAGATTGAGAATTCTATAAGCCCAAAATCATTTCACTTTCAAAATTCTTGGTGCTTGTGAAGGGACTTTATAAAGATAAATAGAGAAAATTGGAACTTACCTTGCCCTGGATGCCCACTTGTGAAATTTTTGAGTAAGTTAAAGAGACTTTGGTATGTTCTCAAAAATTGGATTAGACAAGTATGCAATGATTTTTAGTAGAATGTTAGGAGGGTTGAAGACGACTTATTGGTAAAGGAAAGACTACTATAAGAAGAAGTTTCAGGAACTATTAAGGAGGCATATCATTTAGCTTCGGCTCAATACAGATATACGCTATTGGAGGAAGAATGTTTTGGTATTAAAAATCTAAGATCTGGTGGACGAAGGAGGGAGACTCAAATATAAAATTCTTCCATGCAACTGTGAAAGAAAGAAGGGTTCGCTTAGTGGTTCATTGAGTGCAAGTCCATGATGGAGAATAGGTTACTGATTCGTAGGGTATTCAAGCTAAAGGGCTTTGTTTTTTTAGCCATTTACTACAAGATGAGGGAAATGACTTATATGTTATAGACACCTTGGTGAATAGAGTGATTGATCCAGTGTTGTTAGATACTGACAATGAAGATTTACAGAAAATGTCATTATTAAAAGAGATTCTCGTGGTGATAGGGGAGATGGATGGTGATAGTACAGTAGGCCCAGACAACTTCACTGTGAATTTCTTTATTCACTGTTAGGAGGTTGTGGAAAGTGACTTAGTGGTCATAGTGCAAGAATTGTTTGTAGGAGGAGATCTTCCTAGAGCTTACACATCTATCTTTTTGGTGCTGATTTTAAAGATTGCTAATGCACCTTTGTTTGTGGAGTATAGGCTAATTAATCTATTAAAATTCTTTCAAAAGATGATCTCTAAGTTGATTATTAGCAGGCTGCATTTGATTCTACCAAAAATTATATCTTTTAACAAGAGGCTTTTTTACCTGGGTGATTAATTTCTGACAACATTTTGTTAGCTTAAGAAATATGTTTAGATATGAACAAAAAGATTAGAGGTAAAAATTTATTAGATATGGCCAAGGCATATGACAGAGTGTCTTAGCTTTTCCTAATTAAAGTATTACGACACTTTAAGTTTGGGAAGCAATTTATGAGATGGGTTTAGAGGTTGGTTTCAAATTGTTCGTTTTTTGTATTGGTAAATGGAGTGCCTTTGGGATATTTTCACTCATCATAAGGTCTAAGACAGGGTGACCTGTATTTCTAGCACTTTTTATTATTAGGGCTAAATTTTTGACAATAATGGTGAATGATCTTCCACAAATAGACACATTTGCTACTCCTAGGGGATTTCCTAGGGTGACACATCTCTCTTATGCTGATGATGTATTGATTTTCACAAATGGACTAAGATCGTTTATCACAGCAGTCAAGCAACAATGGTAGAATATGAAAGATGTTCTTGCTAACTAGTTAATGCTAATAAAACTTGTTTTTATATGGATTCTCTTAGACAAGATAAAAATTGATTGTGGATGTCACTAAGTTCTAGCATCATCAGTCCTCGTTCACATATCTTGCAAAGAAAAGGGTCTGAGTTTTTCGATGGATTGTTAGATAAAAAAAAATCTCACTAAGCAAGTAATCTGCTATCAATGAGAGGAAGACTGATTCTACTTCGATCAGTTTTACAATCTTTTCCATTGCATATCTTGGCTACAACAAACCTCTCGTAAGGGATTTTATCTAAATTAGAAAAATATTTACAGATTTTCTGTAGGGAGTAGGTGAAGAAGGGCCTAAGCATTATTAAATTGCATAGAAATCACTGTGACACCTAATGGAGGAAGATCGTATTGGTTTTAGGCGTTTGTATGACATATACTTGACCTTCTCGGTTATGTCATGGAGGAGATATCTAGTGGTTAATTCTTTATGGGCATCCTTCTTAGAGGCTAGGTATGGAACTAAAGGTGATCCAGAGGTGATTCATCCTAGAATGATGGACTCTCTGACTTGGAAAATAATGGTAGATATTTGTGAGCAAATTCGGGATTTTATTGTTCACTCTAGTAATAAACTTATATGGAAGGATACCACCACTGGGGACTTCTCTATGATTTATATCTATAACCATGTTAGGGATGCAGGCACATGTACTATAATAGGCTATAATATTTGGCACAAAGGGATTCCTATGAACGTATCTTTTTTTCATGCTACGCTTATAGAAAAACAGCTTCCTCTGGATATTCCCTTATGAAGGCTAGGTATTCTTGAACCTTTGAGATCCAACTGCTATTAGAATGGTTGCAAAGAAACTCTAGACTACATTTTCCTTCTTGGTGAGTGGGCTAGACACCTTTGGAGATTTTTAGGTATGGCCTTTAGTTTAGCAGATCCATGTTTTAGGCATAGAGATATGTTAATATGGTGGTGGTCAGCTGGGGGCAATCCGATTATGAGACTGGTCTTTCATGTGTTGCCATCCTTTATTAGCTGTATTATTTGGAAGATGTGTTGCTCTGCAAAATTTGATCTATCGCCTCCTATATATTTGGTGATCTCAAAGATTATTGATTCTATCTCATATGTTTTACAGGATTCTCTTTTTTTTAACCATTCCAAGTAAATAGTGGCAAAATGTGGAAGAGATTGTCAAAAGGTATGTTCGGGCCTGCAAGGTTTCCCTAATGCATTAGTGTAAGCCCTCCCTGGGATTTCTAAAGCTAAATACTATTAGCTCGTTAAGAGGGAACGCAGGGCCAAGTGGAGGTGGAGGGATTGTTCGAGACGAGTTAGGAAGGTGTGCATTGGTATTTGCATTCCCTATGCAACATGTTACAAACCTATATTAAAAAATACAATCTTTTTTGCAAGGATTAAAACTTTGTGCTGATTTATTACCTAATTTTTGATAATAGTTAAGTTAGACTCCAGAGTTTTGGTTTACATATGATTGGTAGAGTTCAAATTTCATAGAAGCTGGCGGATTGGTTAACTGAGGTGGTGAGGTTCTCTTTTGTGGATAGTTTTCTTCATTGTTATAGAGAGGCAAATCAAGCCACAAATTTCTTGACAAATTTGGGATGTTCGTTAGAGGGTTTGATCACTTACAGTACTCAATCACTGATGACTCGTACCTTGAGGGGTATATTGACTTTAGATAGGTCAGGCTTGCCTTCGTCAAGAGTAAGAACTATTTATGTAGTGCCCCCTTACCGCAGGGTACACACTGGGACACCCGCAGGTCATTCCGGTACATATCCTACGATAAGGGTGAGCTACGAACAATCACTACAATCACTTCACATGGAATC
>JANSVA010417639.1:0-21473 GCA_025504915.1 Erythroxylum reticulatum | reverse complement strand
ATTGCCTGCAGGGGCATAAACTAACAATCTCCCACTTGCACTAAAGTCAATCCCCTATGAATCTAATACTATATCCATCCATATTTCGATCATGTCTCTTTTGAAACAATGGCTTAGTAAGATGATCCACTAGATTCTGTATAAGAGAGAAATCCCATGTGATATGGGTAAGAATCCCCATTTGGAATTCTCCATGCTAAACCTCTTTAGCACATTATCTATGTACGTGGATTGAGACAATCTAAGCAACCTTTTTGATCTATCTCTATAGATCTTTATTCCTAGAATATAGGCTACTTCTCCCATATCCTTCATAGAGAAGTTCTTGGATAACCAGATCTTTACAGACTGTAGCATAGGTATGTTGTTTCCAATTATCAATATGTCATCTACATATAGTACTAAGAAAACGACTGCACTCCAACTAACTTTCTTATAGACACATGGTTCATCCACATTTTTGATAAAATTAAACTCTTTGATTGTCTCATCAAAACAGATGTTCCAACTCTATGACACTTGCTTAAGTCCATAAATGAACATTTGCAACTTGCACATTTGATTAGGAAATCTCTTAGATTCAAAACCTTTAGGTTGTATCATATACACATCCTCTTATAAATTCCCATTGAGAAATGCAGTATTGACATCCATCTGCCATATTTCATAATAATGATATGCTACTATGGCTAACAAAATCCTGATGGATTTTATCATAGCTACTGGCAAAAAGTTTTCATCAAAATTAAATCCTTATTTTTGTTTGTAACCTTTAGCCACTAACTTTGCTTTATACATATGTACATTACCATCCATGTCAATTTTTCTCTTAAAATTATATCTAATAGGTACAATACCAGTAGGTGCATCAACCAAAGTCCATACTTGGTTAGTTTATATAGATTCTATTTCAGATCTCATAGCTTCTTGTCATTTTAAAGAATCAATGTCCGACATTGCTTTTTTAAAAGTAGTAGGCTCATCATGTATGAGTAATACATTATCCTTTCCCTGCTTAATATGTAGATCTAATCTAGTGGGAGGACGATATATCCTACTAGTTTGTCGCGAACTATGTATCTCTTCAACTCTCGGTTGTACATCATATGTATCAACTTGAGGTTCTTGTTCCATTTCGATGTGAATTTGTGGCTCTTGAGCTTCTTTAAGTTTAACCTCACTCCCACTAATTTCTTTGAAAATAAATTCCCTTTCTAAGAATATAACTTGTCTTAATACAAACACCTTTTGCTCAATAGGATGATAAAATTTATAACCAAAACTCTCTTTTGAATACCCCACAAATTTGCATTTATATGATTTTGCTTGAAGCTTATCAAATATAACATGCTTCACATAAGCTTCACATCCCCAAATCTTTAAGTGTGATAATCTAGGTCTTCTACTAGTTCATATCTCATATGGTGTCTTATAAACCGATTTAGATGGAACTCTATTTAAAAGATATATTATGGTTTCAATTGCATATCCCCAAAAGGACATAGGAAGGACTGCATGATTCATCATGGAATGTACCATATCTAATAGTGTATGATTTCTCCTCTCAGAAACTCCATTATATTGTGGAGTTGCATGTGGAGACCATTGGGAGAGAATTATATTCTCTTTTAAGTAACCAAAAAACCTATTCTCTTTTAAGTAACTAAGAAACTCATGGTCTAAGTATTCACCACCTCGATTTGATCTAAATGTCTTAATACTTTTGCCAGCTTCTCTCTACCTCTAGTCTAAATTCTTTGAACTTTTCAAGTGATTCAAACTTTTGTTTCATCAATTACACATAACCATATCTAGAATGGTCATCTGTGAAGATAATGAAATATGAGAATCCACCTCTAGCATTTGTGGACATAGGCCCATGTACATCTGAATGTATTAATTCTAGTAACTCACTAGCAAGTTGTCCCTTTCCCTTAAAGGGTAGTTTGGTCATCTTTCCTAATAAATAAGATTCACAAGGTTCATATGATTTATAATCAAAAGGATCCAAATTTCCTTCTTTATGTAATTTTGTGATTCTAGTTTCATTGATATAACCCAACCTATAATGTCATAAATAAGATGGAGTTTGGTTATTTAATTTTCTTTTCTTACTATTTATGTTAAGAATTGGCCTTTCATGATATAACTTATATAAATCATATGTAAGTAATCTAGATCCATAATAAACATCATCTTTATAAAAAGAACAACTTTTATCCTTAATTACAAAGACAAATCCATTCAAATCCAAATAAGAAATAGAAATGATGTTTCTTGTAATAATAGGAACATAATAACAATTATCATGTTCTAATATAAGGCCATAAGGCAAAGTTAAACTTTAAGTGCCTACAGCTAATGTAGCAACTCTTGCTCCATTGCTAACTCGCAGGTCCATTTCGCCTTTCTTCAATGAGCTACTCCTTTTTACCATCTGCATGTTATTACATATATGAGAACCACAACCAGTATCTAATACCCAAGAATGTAGAACAAAAGTAGAAAGGTTGATCTCAATCATAAACATACCTGAAGAGACAACTTCCTTAAGCTTTTTATCTTTCAGGCTAGCAAGATAAGATGGACAGTTCCTCTTCCAGTATTTGTTGAGTCTACAATGAAAACATATGCCCTTGTCATTATTCTTCTTCATGACACATGCTTTGGCTTTTACTACATTAGTAAAAACTTTCTATTTCTTATTATTATTCTTCTTAAAGCCCTTTTCTTACTTTTAGAAGAACTGACAACAAGTACAAAACTGGGTTCCTTCTTAAGACACCCTTCCTTAGTCTTAAGCATGTTCAACAATTCAAGCAATGTCATGTCCTTTTGATTCATGTTGAAGTTCATAACGAACTGTGAAAAGCTTGAACTTAGATACTGCAGCACCAAATCAACGCTTAACTCGTGATCCATGACAAAACCTAATTAGGCCAATTTTTAAATATACCCAATCATCTTCAGTATATGAATGTTGACTGAAGATCCTTATGTCATCTTGCATTGAAACAGTGCCTTGGAGATTTGATATCTCTCCACCCTCCTTTGTGCACCAAATAATTCCTTAAAATATAGTATCATAGTAGGTGCATCCATGTTCTTATGCTACCTCTGAAGTTTAAGAGACATGCAAGCTAACATCCCAGATGTAGGTTATTCAACGTCATCAATATAATGCTGATATTTCTCCCAATCTTTATAAGTTGCATCTGAACAACGTTCTGATGGAGTAGGAGTATTAAGAACATACAATTTCTTCTCTTGCCTAAAAACTATTCCCAAGTTTCGTAGACAGTTTGAAAAGTTAGGTCTAATTAGCTTGTTAGCATCATTAATACTTTTCAATGTCAGGTTAGTACTCATCTTCAAATTCAATAACCAAAAAACATAAAATAGCATATATTAGTTTATATCCAAAAATTAAATTAGATAAAAACTTTAAAATATTTTATTACTCCCACTATTTTCTTCAAAATATTAGCCCTCACTATTATGTCAAAAAATTATCAAAAAATTTCTTAATGGGCTAGGATCCTATTTAAAATTAATTGATCTTAAGTTTGCTAAAAAAACCAACTAAAAATAAATTAGGTACAAAACAACTTTTCAATCACATCTCATATGACTCCTAAAACCGTTAGGTGACAACTTTTACCAAAATTATATCATAATATTATTCCTAACCCTGCCTCTAAATTCATATGATCATGAGTTTACTCATCCCATTCATACAATTTTAGTTAAGTATATCCTAATATTTTAAGATAAAACATATCCAGGTTAAAGTGACCTTAAATTTACTCAACAAGCCAAACAATAAACAGAATTTTGGTTTTATTCTTAAATAATGGAAGACAACTATCATATTTATAACGTGTACTTAATATTTTAATAAGGGATTTAAAGTTTCAAAAATATTTTATCTCATCAAATTAATATAATCTCATTATATTTATAATTTTAAACATAATCTAATTATGAAAGAAATTATTTAAAACTTTTGCTTGATTTTAATTATTGATTTGATAATAAATTTAATTTAATAATTCAACTTTTAAAATATATAAAAGAGGGTCGGGAGTGTGTCTAGCGTGTATAGTGCACGTGGTAGATGATGTTATGCGGGAAGCGTGCACCACGCGCTCCCCACAGTCAAAGATAGGTCATGCGCCAGTCAATGTCTGCTATGGATGCTTCTTGAGAACGATGGGCGCATGTCCCACACATGCCCATCGTTTTTTGTAGGAACATCCATCGCCTTTTGCAAGCGCTCCCTCCCTTTACTTCCTCAATCGACACCCATGTCGCTCCATCTATGGAACGTGTTGCTCCCACATTTTTCCAATTGGCGAGTTTTAAACTGTTGCCCCATAACTACTTGACGTATTAAAAAAAGTGGGTTTTCCAACAATCATCGCCTATCTTCTCATCATTGCTTGCATCTACTCATCTTCTACGGGCTGCTTCCTTCCATCAACTGGTCTCCACCATTGCCTCGTCTGACTTGTGTCATCCATGGGCATTTAATTGCCCTAACAACACCAATGATTGGTGTCGCTTGTCACTAGTGGCGTCACGAGCAACGCCAACTATGGGCGTCTCTGGTGACCCAGTCGTTTTTCAACACAAATGGGTGATGATTCAACAAACACAAGGTAGAACACACAAAATTTCAAATCCAAAAATAAGGGAGCGCATTGATTCATAGACAGAAGTAATCATGCATAAGCAATTAAAGTAATAGGCAGAAACACAAACATGAAGAAGCACAATATAGGGCAGTTAACCCAAAAAATGCTTAATACATAGACAAAGCAAATTTTCCAGACCCAAATATTAAGGGCAATAGAAAAAGTAGGGATTTCAACGCATAACATAATCGATTTCGAGAACTTAAAACACAAGGTACACAAAAATAATTTCTTGAACCGTCACATAGGCATCGTATATGTTCTCAAGGGTTTAAATTTTTTAGGAATTAATTGTCCCATATGAAGTACAAAAATTGTAATGTATAGATGGGCAGAACATACATAGTATCAAACTTGTTCATAAAAACCTTAATTTTTTAACAAATCAATAACAATCAAGCCTCTAATTCAAGATAAACAATTAAAGGAGGCTTTGATACCATAAATGGAATTTGACTGTGATCATATAATGGGCACAACAAAAAACAAAATATTTTATAGATTTTGAGCGGATCCCAATAATTAAATAAACATGAATAAAAAATTAAACGATTTAGAAATCGTACCTTGTTCGTTTTTCGGTTGAAAAGTCTTTGAAACTTTTTTCGATTTATCAATCATGAGCTATTCAAGTGTCTAACCTCTTATTGTATCCATAGAGTAATTCTCAAATTGATTTGAGAGAAAGAAGACAAAAAGTGCTAGCTTCCAAAAAGCTCTTAGTTTTAAATAGAAAAAATCATAAGAGTCTTTTATTAAAATTAAATCTCTTTAATTATAATTAAAAATCAAATTATAATTATAATTAATTTAATTTTAATAAAATCAAATATTTCATATTTGATCCCCAAAGTTTTTCAAACTTAATTATTAACTCCAATTTAATTAATTGATTTTTCGTTCACAAATTACTCTTTGATATGTGACCCATTAGGTTCCTAATAAATTGGAAATGATTATAAATTATAATTCTAATTCACAATTAGAATTGGATAAATTAAAACTTCTTTTAATTTATCTTTAATTCTCCAATTAAATAATTCATAATCATAAATTATGAATGACATCTAGCAACATGTCATGATTATCCAATATTCTGATTGGGCAAAGTATGGATACAGTGTGTACTCTTATTATCCAATCATGTTCGTTCTTGCTAATTAGTAATTAATTTATAATTGAAATTTGGAAAACTTCGTTTTAAAATATCAATTTACTCTGGCTAGAGAATTTTATAAATCATTACTCATCAAGAATAGAAGCATATTCTCTCGAATTACTTTAGAGTGACAAATTCTATATTGACTTACTAAGTTATCTAAATATGATTAATTCTGTATCTAATTACTACCGACTGAATTATCCTAGGACGATTCATACGTAGCATCAAAACATAGTAATTCCCACAATAGATACCTTGGTAAGCTCAAGTTTGAGAATCAATTATACAACCATCATTATGAGATAATCTGTACACACATAAGTAATATTCCATCCAGAATTCTCACAGTTCAGTGACTTATTCTCTAATAATCACCCACACATTTGTTTAAGTATCTCTATACTTTAATTTATGAGATCACTTGCTTTCTTCATAGGAAAGAAACATAATGTGGGCTAGTTTTACCATTTCAACAATATCTAGTCTTGATGAAATTACAACTAAGAACATTTAGGAATAACACATAAGTGAACATTTAATCTTATAATTATGATCTCATCATAATTTGAATTACATAATAATTATTCCAAGGATTTTATCTTTAGCATTAAAATATAAAATATTAATTAAATTAATACATAAAGATAAATAAATCATTTTCATTAAATCAAAATAATGTCTTAAATTAATTTGCATCTAATTGATTGGCTATAAGGGCATAGCCTAACATTGTTGGTGTCGCCATCACCTTAACCTATTTCGATACATAATCAACACTTACCAAAATATATTTGTTTCTGTAAAAGGACGAAAATGGTCCCATGAAATCCAGAACCCAAACATCAAAGTCTTCAACATCTAACATTAGAGACATTGGCATCTCATCCCTTTTTGATAAGTTCCTAATTCTTTGGCACCTATCACAAATTTTCACCTAATGTTGTGCATCCTTAAACAATGTTGGCTAATAAAATTTGCACTCTAACACCTTTACGATAATGGCTACTTAATTTCGTTATTAGGGACATATCTTCAAATTAGTCCATTTGCATAATTTTTGTAAAGAAGTGGATCTTCCTACATATACTACTTACAATCATATTTAAAATTTTTCTACTACTGGTAAGTTAAATTAGGGAAAAGGATACCACTTGTAATGTAATTTGCAATGTCAGCATACTAAGGATGGTCTGATTCTTATACCAAGAGTAACATCTCATTAAGGAATTGCTTATAAGGATGGTCTGATTCTTATACCAAGAGTAACATCTCATTAAGGAATTGCTTATTGATTTCTTCTTGTAAGCTTGATTCCCCTCCTTCCAATCTTGACAAGTGATCAGCAACAAAATTTTCTACTTCCTCTTTATCCTTGATCACGATATATAATTCCTATAGGAGTAGGATCCAACTAATCAATCGAGGCTTGGCATCTTTTTTGGAAAAAAAAGTTACTTTAGTGATGCGCGATCTATTACACAATCACTTTTGAATCAAGTATGTGAGAACGAAATTTATTGTAAGCAAAAACTAAAGCTAACAATTCATTTCTGTCGTGGTATAATTAATCTGAGAATTTATCAAAGTCCTGCTGGCATAGTTAATAGCATCCAACTTCTTGTCCTTATGTTACCAACATACACAATTACGTAATCGCTAGCATCACACATCGACTAGAATGTCAAGCTCCAATCTAGTGGTTGTAACACTAATGCTAAGTCAACGCCTTCTTCAACCTGTCAAAAGAAACTAAACAATCATTATCAAAAATAAAAGGAACATCTTTAACTAATAAATAAGTAAGGGGTTTAGCAATTAAAGAAAAATCCTTTACAAATCAGTGATAGAACCCGACATGCCCTAAAAATGCTTAGAACCCTTAAACATTACTTGGTGGAGGAAGTTTATCGATGAATTCCGGTTTTGCCTTATCCACTGCAATGCCTCTACAAGATATCTTTTATCCCAAGACTGTTCCCTCCTGAGCCATGAAGTGGAAATTTCCCCAATTTAATACTAAATGGGCCTCTTCACATTGTTAGAGAACCTTATCCAAATTTTTCAGACACTACTCAAAGGAATCACCATTCAATGCAAAATCATCCATAAATTCCTCCAAACAATCCTCAATTATGTAAGTAAAAATGGCCATCATACATTGCTGAAATGTGACTAGTGCATTGCAAAATCCGAACAGCATTTATCTATAAACAAAAGTACCATCAGTACATGTGAATATCTAACTATATCCGCTAGATAAATAAATCTGACTATATCTGACTATATTCGGACTACCCATCCTAGAAATAATAGAATGTATATCCTACAACTCCCTCAATAATCTGGTCCATAAAAGGTAGTAGGAAGTGGTCATTCTTTGTCACTGAGTTGAGCTTTTTGTAATCAATACAAACTCTCCAACCCGTGATTGTTCATGTAGAAATCAACTCACCCTTTTCATTTTCCACCACTATTATTCTACCTTTCTTTGGTACACACTGCATTGGACTTACCCATTCACTGTTTAACATTGGGTATATAATTCCTGCATCTAATAACTTAATCACCTCCTGTTTTACAACTTCCTGCATATTTGGATTCAAACTCCTTTGCCTATCCCTCACTGGTTTACATCCATCCTCGAGATTTATTATATGCATCATAACACTCGGACTTATCCGTCGAATGTTTGATATCTACCACCCCATTATTTTCATCCTCCTCCTTATAACTTCTACTACCTTCCTCTCTTGTTCATCACTTAATTGATTTGAAATAATCACAAGTAATGTTTGACTTTCACCCAAAAATGTATACCTCGAGTGTGAAGGTAAAGGTTTTAACTCTAGGTGGGTGCTCTCTTATTGGAAGGTGATATGGGTGGCTTAGTCCTCACTAAAGGTTCCTTCTCACTTTTCTCTTCTTCCTCTTCATCCTTCTCTCTCTTTCGACTCTCAACTTCTTAATTCAATTCTAATTCCCTCTCACTCTTTTTTTTATTATTCTACTAGTTATCTCCTCTACACACTCATCCATCACTTCCATTCTCATACAACAATTCGACTCCTTACTACTTTTCAAACTCTTATTTATGTTGAACTCAACTTTTTCATCATCGATATGCCAAATTAGAACACCATTATTCACATCAATCAATGCCTGACCAATATTCATAAACGGGCACCCCAAAATTAGTGGACAATTTATGTCCTTAGCAACATCAAGAATGACAAAGTCAACAGGAATCACAAACTTATCTACTTTTACAAAAAGAATCTTTGAAAACTCCAAAAAGCTACTTTATAGACTGATCGACTAATTAAATTGTCATTGGTGCTGGCTTTGGGTCATCTAAGTTCAGCTTCCTGGAAATAGACATTGGCATGAGAATAATACTAGCTCCTAAATCACATAAACATTTAGAAAAATCAACACCATTAACAAAAGAAGGAATAGTAAAACTCCCTGGATCCGTTAGTTTTGATAGCATATTGTTCATAATCACAAAGCTACAATTGGATATCAATGGTACTATTTGATTTGAATCCCAAATTAGCTTGTGAGAAAGTAATTCTTTTAAGTACTTAGTATACTTAGGCACGTGCTCCAAAACTTCTTGCAAAGAAAAGCTCATTTACAACTTCTTCAATTTTTCAAAAAATTTGTTGAATTGGGTCCCTACTGGATTTTGACTCACTCTCCTAGGAAATGGTAATTTTGGAACACATAGTGGAGGAGGAACATATTGGGGTTCCTCCTCCCCAATGACTTTCTCCTTACCTTTTTCCTAACTTTTCTCCACTGGATTGGCAAATTCCTCCAAGACTAACTCTAGTAACTCCTGTCCACTTCTTAACTAAATTGCCATTAAATGTTCTTCCTTTTAAGGTTCCAAAGTGATGGGAAGGTTACCTAGTTCTGGTTGATACTACGGTTTCTAATTGCCAGTTGCCAGCTAACCCATCTACACCTCTAGGTTGTAAATTGATGATGCTTGATTTTTAATCAACTAATCAGTCTTCAATTGATAAATTTTTATCACCTGATCACTTCATGCCTATGCCTCCTTTATATTGTTCGCCTTCAATCCAATTCTACCCATCACTTCCATCATCTTTGAAAATTGGGAGCTCAACTGTGAAAGTTGAGAATATGTCCTCATAGCTTGGGCTTCCATTTTTGCCTTCATCCTTGATTCAATACCTCCAAACTTTGACTCTAAGGCAATATGTCATTTACTTTCCTTTTCTTGAAATCTTGGCGGTCTTTGAGGTCTCCAATTGGTTCCTACAAGGTTAGCCCAAGAAAAATCTAGATGGCTTTTCCATCCAGAATTATAGGTACCAAAATTTGGGTTATTACCTGACCTTTGTTGGAACCCTAAATAATGAGTTTGTTTATCCCTTTAGTGCTTATCAAATAACATTCCGATGAATTATGACTGTCCACTCTGCAAATCTCACAATTTTGATGCATATACTTCAAAGAACTAGAAGAAGGTTGAAGTTCACTTACATGTTCATTAATAATGCAATTTTTGCAAATAAAGCAGGTATTAAATCTGTTGACATAACCCCTTTCTATTCCTTCATCTGTAATGGTTTACTCCTTTCATTGTACTAAAGGCAGTTGTTAGCAGCCATGTCTTCAATAAGGTCATATGTAGCATCTATGGTCTTCATCATGGTGAAACTCGGGCAACTGTATCAATGGTGCTTCTAGTTACTGAATTGAACCCATTATAAAATGTTTGTAGAAAAAATTCCCTGGGTAGATTATGATTGGGGCAACCCCTTTACAACTCCTTCAAATATTTCTCTGCCTCATACAATGATTCTACTTCATATTACTAAAAGTTGGTGATTTCCTTGATGATCCTTATTGTCTTTATCAATAAGAAATATTTGGATAAAAAGGCATGCACCAACTAGTCCCATATTCTGTCTTGTTCTATAGTGAAGGAGTTCGTCCATGCCTTTGCTCGATCCTTTAGTATGAAAGCAAGCAATCTCATCTTCACTACATCATCCAACAACCTACTTTACTTGAAAGTATCGCAAATTTCTGAAAAATTGGCAATGTGAGTATTAGAATCCTCATGTGACAAACCATAAAATTGAACATTGCTTTTCAAAATATTAAGTAAAGTGGGTTTGATTTCGAAATTGTTCGCATTCACTGGTGGCTTAGCAATTCCTTGGTAGTTTGAGTTAAACCCTAACTGCATAAATTCCATCAATGTTCTTTCTTCGCCGCCTTTTTCCCTATATTCAACCATTATCTGCTTATATTCAACCATTATCTGCTTAATTTGATTTTGTCTCCTTGCCTTTCTCAATTCCTTTTCTACTTTGGTGATGTCAATTTCTTGCAATTTCTCTGCAACTCTTGCACTCCTCGTGTGCACACACCTATTACATGCAAAAAAAGAATATCAAAGTAAAAATGAAAAGAAACCCAAACCAAAACAATTCAAACCAAACTTGATGTTAGATGCAATACCCGGAAACGACGCTAAAAACTTGATAAGCAATTTTCCAAATTTAAATTAAAACCTCTTATCTTGCAAGTATACAGATCAAAAATTTCAGTATAGATAGGTATCATCCCACAGGGGTTGGTTAGTCACCGAAATGATCCAAATTTTGTTTTGTTCAAGAAACTCAAATAATTAAATTTAAAAGATACAAAATATAAGAATTAAGAGTCATACATACCCAATTTAGGGTTGTCACAAAAGTAAGAACATAAATTTAGAAAATGGTGAATCAAATTATCAATTTAACAACTTAGGATTGTCATTACCTAACCATGTATTCTCTCACTTAAGCAATGTTCATTATGTTTAATCCAACATTTCCTAATGTCCTGGTTCATTCACTCTCATTACTTGAACCAAATAAGACTTGCTTAATGATGTAAATGAATTACGTAAGCTTTCACTTCCCATTTCACTTAACCATTAAAAGAGTATGAATAGATTTTTGGACGACCACTTTTCCGTTCAAGATCTCTCTCTCTAAATGGCAAGGTAACTTGATAGATGGAGTGTTCTTGTTGTAACCCACTCTCATGGAACTTACTAACATTTTTCTTAACTCCATAACTCTATGTGAGCTAAGTATGGACAGTCACCATAAACATCAAACATATCCATAACATTGAATAAAGTGAGGTACTGCATAGTTTAGAAATTAACAACCCTAATAACTACTTAGAAATCCATTAAAATATTAACCAACATGTTCATAACATATCCATACATCCTTTTCAATCTACAAAATACAGCAAAGAAGTATGAAAATAGAAGAAGTAAGGCTTATACTTTAAAGAGCAAAGCCTGAATTATATGGTGGTAGCTTTGTGTCTCCATGAAATCCTTAGATTCCACCTTGAATTCTCTTGGTTTTTTCTCTTAAAAATGCATTCTTATCTCTCCATTGGATGTCTTGCACGACTTCCAACTTTATAGTGTTTAAAATTAAGTTTTTTATACCCCATTTAATGCTTAAAACAACTTAGGAAAGAGGAAGTCGCCAACTAGAATTTTCCAAAAAATTTTGTTTTCTGTCTTGACTTCAATTCATGATATCTTATTGATTTCTTATCCAAATTGGGGCATTACTTGGATAAAAA
Organism: Erythroxylum reticulatum; assembly: GCA_025504915.1. NCBI lineage: Eukaryota > Viridiplantae > Streptophyta > Magnoliopsida > Malpighiales > Erythroxylaceae > Erythroxylum > Erythroxylum reticulatum. The sequence continues at coordinate 8,978 of JANSVA010417639.1, read as the reverse complement.
AAAATCCAATAAGAGTTGTATCTTGCGAAAATTTTAAATTGGTGATGGGTCGGCCTAGGAAAATTCCAGCTTTCCTTCGGGTCACATAACTTGCTTCTCTTTGGTTCTTCTATCCTTCCATCACTCAAAACGTCCTTCAATCCTATTTATTAACTAAAAAATTAGTTACTTAATCATTCCTAAAACATATGCAATTTATAACAACATAATGTAAGAAAACACGTGCAACAATGTCGTGCAAAATTCATGCAAAACCTAATTTTAAAGACCTAATTCATACACATTCATGCATATTCATGCAATTATATCAAACTAAGACAAAACATAAGCTAAAAAAGTTAACAAAATTCAATTTATCATAATTAACTAACAAATTATCCTAAGAAGAGTATGTAAAGATGCCACAAGAATTATATTCAGCAATTCTATAGTTGTTTAAATATAAAAATTGATTGCAACAGTGTTAATCCACTATAAAAAGTTGTTATTAATTTGACATTTACAAGAACCCATTGAGAGATTTCTGGTGCGCAATTCTTATATGTAACTTGCAGATGGATCCATTATTCCTATTAACAAACCTTATAGGCAAATATTGATGTTGAGACTCTTGGAGGAGTTTCAAAGAAAATTAGGTTATTTAATGAAGAGGAAGGGCTCAAAGGGAGAAGTTGTATTAGTAGAGAGTTCACAGCTCTTTCCCCTTCACAACAGAAGGAAAATAAATGTTAATAATTGTTGAATCCAAATTTTAGATATATAAACCTATTTATGAGCATAGTAATTTTACAATTCTAATCTACTTCTTATTTCTTTCGCTTTTTAGGATGGTGATGATTAGGAATGGACAAGGAGTTACTTGGTAAAGGATTTTAGAGTGTTCATACATATTGGTTTTGTTTAGTATTTAGATTAATTAACTTATACTCTATATAAAATGGTGGATGATACTGTAGGTGAGTATTTTATCTAGTGATCTTTTGCTTTTGTATTTTGAATAGATTAATGGTTGAATTTTACAAGTTCTTATAGACTATATATCATATATAAGGTCATTGACATTTGGCAGTGCGTAAACAATAAAGGTGTATATTAATATATATATATATATTGTTTTAATGTACATATAGACGCTTCCTATATAATGACAAAAGTTTACTTTTACGATAACATATTATTGGTAACAAAAGAATAAATTGTTGTTTTTATTGTTACAAACTGTTTCCTAAAAATTTTCACTTTGTTACCTTATAAAGACTATTGAAATATCTACTTAACATTGTTTCTATACTTTGAAACTAACGTGTTGCCTTAGCAAAAACTTAAAGCAACATTATTTATTTTGTTACCTAATCAAAAAATTTTGTTTCCTTATACTTTTAGTAGTGCCAATTTATTTAACGGTATAAATTATGTTGTCTTAATAAAAAGGCAATGATAATTATACTAGTAGTTACACTGTTATATATTGCCTAAAATATTTCTTATCGTAGTAATCACAGCATCACTCAACAATAGAATCCAAATAAGTGACTTGCTCCCATAGTTGCTGGAAGTCCATCCCTATAAGAGAAAGACCCTTCTTCAAAGAAACCTTAGGTTCCTAACCAAATTACTATTTGTCCTTTTCAATGTCAGGCTTCCTATTATGACGGTTATCAGTTGTGTTTAGATTGAAGTCAATCTTTTCTATCGTTAATTACTTCTTAGACCACCTGAGCAAGCTCAAGCAAAGTGAATTCTCTTGGATTCCAAAGACTGAATGATCCTATACTTTTCCCTTCCATAAGACATATTAGTCCCTAACGAAATTAGAAACATGTTGGAAAACTTCTTATGTGTTTCCCATCATGGTAAACGGTTAATAGTTTTGTCTTTAATGTCACAAAACCTACTCCTCTATGGTAATCCATAGTTAGTGTCTCGATTATTGGCTATTCGAAGTAACAACTTTAACATTGATAGGATTAAATTTTCCCTAAAAAGTCTTATCTTGAGGGTATTGAAATGGATCACCGTAAACCTCACTGGTACTAGTAAGAAAAAACCTAGTGTTAACTCGTTTAGCCAAACCTGGCATGTTCGATGTCCCGACAATGCTAGCTTTTACAATCTTGATTAAGTTATGCTTTTAATGAACCAGTCACTTAACGCCTAACAGATGGTAGGTCTAGTCTACCTCAAGTATAAGTGGCTCGATAATGTTAGGTATGATGAGATTAAACCTCAGATTATTAAAATGATGCTACATATTCTCTTTTCTATATTGAAAAATATCCACCTTGACTACAATGTCTCATCTATTATGTAATAAATTGAACACCTTAATTTTATGATTATTAATTTTGATTAATAACATGGCAAATGATTATATTATCATATTATGTTTATTGTTTTTATTCTAATATGATAAGTCCTTGATTAAATTTATACACTTGCCATCCTAATGGAGATTATGATAATGAGAGTCAAGTCTTTATGGTTCAATATAAAAGTGTTCTTGATCATAGGATCATAAAATAAGGACTTTAATGATCCGATTAGATCAATATGTATGTAATAGTATCTATTGGATGGATATAAGTAGATCTCATTTACTAAATTACATATATAAATGATTCATATAGAGATATGATCAATGAACTGACCAAACAGATAATTCCTATTAGTTAATATTACCTATGAACTGTCAAGTGAGATATTCTTATAAGGATTTAAATGTATATTTTTCCTTTGACCTGAGATCATCATCATAATCAATAGGTCACCTATTGTGTTTTGATACGAGACACCTAGTGTGTAAAAATGCTAGTTGAATGTCATTGAATATAATTAAGTACCTATCTAATTAGTTGTGAGTCAAGATGGGATCCATCAACTCTAGGTAATGAGTTTAAGCTCTATGTTGTCATTATTCTTAATGTTTGTTTCAAGACCTTGGCCAGGGCAATTGAATAAGTGAGCAAAAGGAGTATTCTAAGTCATTCACCAATCATTAATGATCGACATGTACAATAGTTAGTTATCTAATAGGGTTTGACAGTTAAACCATACCTTAGAATAATCCGGAGTTGTATTGATGGAAGGTAATAATACATTATCCTTAACTAGGTTTTGTCTTTGTAAGGTTGTTACTTCACAATATCCAGTCATTGAGGAGTGTTGTTAGACGTCAACCTTAATTAGTAATTAATTGGATTAATTACTACTGACTTAGTGATGAACCTATGTGGTCACAAACTTACGAGTGTAATATTTCCTATTTATGATTATTTAATTTATTATAAGATAATTTATTAAATAATCTATATGACATGTTATTATATTTTTTGCTAACACAAAAAATATAATTAATATTGAACATTCTCTTATACAAAATAAATGAATAAAATAAAATGGTTTTATTTTATTTCATTTAATAAATAATAATTATTATTGAAAATTAAAAAAATCAAAAAATCAAAAAGAAAAGCAAAAGGAGTCAGAAGGTATTTGCATTTGGTGGTTATTGTTTTGGTTTTATATTTAACCAAAACAATAATGAAACGTTGGCTGTGAATAGTTTTTTAAGTTTTGAAAACCAATAAACGTATAGTCTTACGAAGAAAAAGGTTAAAATGAAAGATACTTTTTCATTTTTTTAACGTTGAAAGAAAACGTGAAGAGAAGTTTTTTTTGTACATGTAAGATAAATAAGAGAAAAGAGACAAAAATTGTTTTGTTCTATTCTTAAAGAAATAGTTTTTCAAAATTTAACTATAGCCATCTCAAGTGTTGAAAGCGGGACATATTTCTCGGTATAGAGTGCAGAGAGACTTCATATTTTTGAAGTTCAATACCAATTGATCGTCACAAACTCCAGGTATTTTTTTTCCCTATTCCTATTATTAGTATGTTTATTAAACACAATAGATGAAGATAGGATTGCAATTTTTATTTTTGCTACGTTTCCAATCCTTCACCGTCTTATGATCAATTGGTCCACAATGTGTGAATACAAACCTAACTCCTCTAGTCAACACAAATCTTAAGTCTTTTTTTTTTCAGCCCTATCAAAATCTTATGGAACCCAATTCTCTATGCTTGAAAAATCATATGGAGCTTGATATATTTGAGAGAAGAAGAAGAGAGAATTATTAGAGATGGTTTCATATTTAGGGTGGTGGAGAGTAAAAGATGATAGGAATATCTTAACCTAAAATCTTGATGTGAGACCCCACATCGGTTGGAGATGAGAATGAAGTACGCTTTTTAAGGGTACAAATACCTCTCCCTTAAAGACGTGTTTTTAATGCCTAATGCATGGAATCCCACCAGAACTCCAAGGTTAAATGTGCTTGGGTGAGAGTAGTACTAGGATGGGTAACCTCCTGGGAAGGCCTTAGGAAAAGCAAAATCGTGAGGACTTGGTTGGCCTAAGGCCCAAAGCGGACAATATCTGTGAGCGGGTGATCTGGGATGTTACACTTGAGGCATTAAATTATGAGCCCTATCTATGTATATAACTCACTTTATCCATGACTTAATTCACAAATGGAGTCACCCCACATCGGACTAGCTCCCCCTCAGCTCATAGCTCATGTGAAGCCATTTAAGTCATTCTGACATAAATCTATAAATCTCTATTCATCAGACATTGCTAACTTAGCTCTGATACCAATTTAGGGTTTTAAGGGGGTCTGGGGAGAAATTGGACCAGATCTAAATGAGTCAATTTACAACTAGGACATCATATCTCAACCAGAAAACTTAAGGTAATAGGTTATGAGTCCTATCATTGTATATAATCCTTATGTCTCTTTCCAATGTGGGATGACTCCAGTTGTGAATTTCCATCATATTCCACTCATAAATGGAACTATCCACAATAGATTATACGAATGATGGCACAATAGGAGATGTGTGGCAGAGGCAGCACAAATGCAAGTGACGGCAAGGAAACAGGAGACGGCAGTTTAGAGATAAAGGTGGGAGGGATATGGTTGGAGAAACTTGGGCACACATGCGCCTGTGTTTTTGGAGCATGTCTATATTAAACGCGACTAGCGCATGCAATTGACTATTGATGTATGTAGTGCACGTGCTCACATAGGAAGCTTGAACGGGCCAGACAACCTCCCCTTCTTATTTTATTCAGTTTTTAATATTTTTAAAGCCTTAATTATAATTACAATTAATTTAATTCAATGGAGTTTATATTAGTTTATATTCCTAATAAAATTGAAAAGATGTTTTTCAATTTTGAAAAATATTTTTAAGGATATTTTTTATTAGGAACATTTTTATAATTTAGTTTAGTTTTTTAAAATTTAAATTATTAAATTAAATTAGTTATCAAATCAAAATTGATAATCAACTAAAGGTTTTGAATTATTTATTTCATAATTAGATTATATTTTAAACTATAAATATAATGAGATCATATTATTTTTTATGAGATCAAAAATTTTTGAAATTTTAAATCCCTTAAATAAATATTAAGTACATATTAAGAATGTGATGGATGCCTTCCATTATTTAAGAATAAAACTAGAATTTTGTTTATTGCTTGGTTTCTTGAGTAAACTTAAAGTCATTTTAACTCAAATATGTTTTATCTTAAATGAATGGTTCCTACTTAACTAAATAATTTGGAAGAGTAAACTCATGATCGTATGGATTTAAAGGCAGGGTTAGGAATAATATATATGATATATTTTGGCAAAGAGTTGACAGCAAATAATTCTAGAAATCACATGAGATGTGATTGATAAAGATGTTATCTAGCTAATTTAAATTTAGTTGGTTTATTAAGCAAACTCAAGTTCAATTATTTTTGAATTGGATCCTAGCTAACTAGGAATTTGTTTGATAATTTCTAGATGTAATAGTTTTAGGGATATTATTTTGAATAAAATAGTAAGAGTAACTAAAATATTTTTAAATTCCTTATTTTATTTTATTTTGGATATAAACTAATACTTGCTCTTTTATGTTTTTCGGTTATCAAATCAGAAAATGAGTACTAACCTGATATTGAGGAGCATCATGGATTCCAATAAGTTTACTAGACTAATCTTTTGGACTGGTTTCAAAACTTGAGAATAGTTCTCAAACAAGAAATAGTAGGTTGCTACTAATGTAGTAAAGCCCAAAAGAGGTATCAAGAAGAAAAGCAATGACAAGGGGCACGTGCTTTCATTGCAGAATTAATGGAGATTGGAAGAGGAACTATTTAGATTATATTTATACCTTAAAAGATAAAAAGCTTAAGGAAGTTGTCTCTTCATGTATGTTTATGATTGAGATCAATCTTTCTACTTCTGTTTCACATTCCTATGTATTAGATACTAGATGTGGTTCTCATATATGTAATAATATGTAGATGTTAACATGGAGTAGATCATTAAGGAAAGGCAAAGTGGACTTGTAAGTTGGCAATAGATCAAGAGTTGATGCATTAAATGTAGGAACTTATAGTTTAGCTTTGCCTTTTGTCTTTGTGTTAGAACTTAATAATTGTTGTTATGTTCCAGTTATCACAACTAACATCATTTCTATTTCTTATTTGGATTTGCTTTTATTATTAAAAATAAGAGTTGTTCTTTTTATAAAGATGATGTTTATTATAGATCTGGATTACTTACAAATGGTTTGTATGATTTAAATCTTAAAAGTTCGATTCTTAGCATAAATAGCAAGAAAGAAAGTTAAGTGACCAAAATCTTATGGCATTATAGGTTAGGTCATATCAATGAAACTAGAATCACAAAGTTACATAAATAAGGATATTTGGGTCCTTTTGATTGTGGATCATATGAAACTTGTGAATCTTGTTTGTTGAGAAAGATGACTAAACTACCCTTTAGTGGAAAGGGAGAATGTGCCAGTGAGTTACTGGAGCTAATACATTCAAATGTATATGGGCCCACCAATGCTCAAGATGGATTTTCATATTTTGTTACGCTCACAGATGATCATTCTAGATATGGTTATTTACTTGATGAAACAAAAGTCTGAATCATTTGAAAAGTTCAAAGAATTTATACTTGAGTTGAGAAATAAACCAATAAAAGTATTAAGACTCTTAGATCATATCAAGGTGATGAATACTTAGACCGCAAGTTTCTTGGTTATTTAAAAGAGAGTGGGATTCTCAAACAATGGACTCTTTCTATAACTCCATAATATAATGGAGTATCTAAGAGGAGAAATCGTACTCTATTAGATATGTTACGTTTTGTGATGTGTCAGGTAGTCCTTCCTATCTCCTTTAGGGGATATGCCATTGAAACCGCTACTTACCTTCTAAACAAAGTTTCATCCAAATCAGTTGACAAAACACCGTATGAGACATGGACTGGTAGAAGACCAAGATTGTCACACTTAGGGATGTAACGCTTATGTGAAGCTTATTATATCTAATAAGCTTTAAGTTAAATAAGATAAATGCAAGTTTTTGGGGTATTCGAAAGAGAGTTTTTGATATCAATTTTACCATCCTGTTGAGCAAAAGGTATTTATCTCAAGACATACTACATTCTTATAAAGAGAATTTATTCTCAAAGAAAGTAGTTAGAGTGAAGTAGAACTTAGAGAGTTTAAGAGCCACAAATTCATATAAAGATAGAACAAGAACCTCAAGTTAATACATATGATGTACAACCGAGAGCTAAAGAGACACATAGTCCATAATGCACTAGTAGGATATATCGTCCCCCCATTAGATTAGATCTACATATTGAAAAATGGAAGGAGAATGTACTGCTCATACATGATGAGTCTACTACTTTTAAAGAAACAATATCTGGCATTGATTTTTTAAAATAGAAAGAAACTATGAGATCTGAAATAGAATCCAAGTACACTAACGAAGTATGGACTTTGGTGGATGCACCTCATAATATTGTACCTATTCAATGCAAGTGAGTTTTTAAGAGAAAAATTAACATGGATGGTAATATACATACATACAAAGAGAGGTTAGTGGTTAAAGGTTACAAATAAAAACAAGGAGTTGATTTTGATGAAACCTTTTTGCCAATATCTATGCTAAATTTATAAGGATCTTGTTGGCTATAGTTGCATATGATGATTATGAAATATGACAGATGGAAGTTAGAAAAGCATTTCTCAATTGAATTTATAGGAGGAAGTGTGTATAATACAACTTGAAGGTTTTGAATCCAAGAGATTTCCTAATCAAGTATACAAGTTGCAAAAGTCTATTTTGTTGGATCGGAAAAAGAAAGCATGCCATATTTGGAGACACGGTAGATTTCAAAACTTTTTAAAAATCTAAGTTGCAGTGGAAGAAATATATCCAAATCATCATGCCAATCTATACATGATATGGTATAAGGATAATAATAAACATAAGTAAAAGATGAAGATTATATTACCGACTCCTTCGCTACAGCTTTGACTCCTCGCTGCACTATCTAATCCTCGGCACTATATCCTCTCCTAAGTGATGTATCCTCTTCTTCTTGTTATTGTTTCCTTCCTGATGTTGTATCCTCGATCAATCTGATCTACCACTTGTTCTTCTTGGATAACTTGGTTATCAAGATCCTCTGGTGGGAAAGGACAAGAAAACTTTGGACAAGAATTTTCTTAGAAGAAAGAAGACCAAGAATGATACACTCTCAACCAATTTTTCACTTTTTCATGCAAGATAGGAGAAAGAGTGATAAAACCCTTCTTACACACTCACACTTTCGGTTAACAACAAAGGAAAGAAGAGTTTTCCATCTAATGCATTATTTATTCATTTAATCAATCATAAAGAAGCCATTAAATGTGACTCTTCTCATTTGACTTTAAGATGACTATATGAAAAGTCTATTAACCTAAATGAGACCTATCAATTTTATTTTTGATGATGAAAAAAAGAAGATGGTCCACCCAATGTACATCTTGCTTCTTTAATCCAATGAATGCTAATAGGTTACATGTTATCATTAAAAGATAACCATTAAACCATTTAATGGTAAGTT
>JANSVA010417618.1:0-21477 GCA_025504915.1 Erythroxylum reticulatum | reverse complement strand
TTCTTACCCTTCAAGCTGTCGATCTTAACCTATAAAAAGTCCCGAAGGATAGTGAGTTACTATTGAATTGAAGTCCTCAAAAGCTAGCTTTACATCTACTTTTGATTCCACTGTTCATTTTAGTTTCACTTCGATAACGTACAAGACATGCTTAAACCCATCACTGAAATTCCCCCTTCACCCCTCTCCCAGTTGAGACCAATCGTCTGTATCGATTTCTCAGTTCCAAACTTGTTGCCAAGAGCCTCATCCACAAACTTTGCAATAAATAAATGAGATTTGTGGATGTTAGTGTTTGGCACTGGTTTGGAACTGGACATACGGCACAGACGATTTCCTTCCCTCACGGTTCAACTAGTCCCTTCTTTAATCTGTCCCATCTGTTATAATAATGATCCACCAATTCTGATCAAATAATACTTTAACCATAAAAAGAACTCAACTTGACACCCTGCACCAAAAAGAAAAAGAAAAACAGTAGTCATTACCTGATCACCGTTGTTTCGAATAAGGCAATCACGGTCTTCGGAAGAGAGGATAGAGACAACATCGTGAGAGTCGAACTGACTCATTTCACTGCCTTTTGCTTTCTGGTTGCTTTACTGCTTGGAGCTTAGCCTAGTGTTGTCGTGCAAGACGGAGCAGCGAGTGGTGCCCAGTATAAATAAGGACATTTCAGTAGTTTCTAGATTTTCCTTTGTCACTAAGAAAGAAATTAATCTTGGTCACTTGTTCAAGAAGTTAAAAACAGAAGGGTCTATTGCTTGCGTCACGTACTACCTACATGCACGGTCTGGCTTTGCTTCCACTTTGTAACATTAATGCACCAATTTAAACATGCTTTCTGGAGCTTGTTTACCGTAAGAAATCCCAATTAAGCAACTAAACATCATTAATCTTCTCGAAAACACATTTGGATCGGCAATACATCCGATTCCGAAGTATCCTACACTCACTTTAATTAAGTAGTTGCCGACAAACATAAGTCTAAAATGAAATGGGATTCATTTTATAACGTAACATTATATAGGGTCCGATTTCTATTTTCTAGTCGACGTATTAGAGTGTTATACCTAAGCAAATGCTAATATTCCCCATTTTTTGGTGGAGACCACGATCACGTATGACGCAGATCCACTTACACGTTAACATTCATTGTCACAACGTTTTTAATTAATATCCTATACACATATTTCCTTACATAAGACACCGACCTTGAGTGAAATGGATAAGGTTGAGGCTGAGTACACGTGCTTTGAGTGAAAGAATTCAAATGGGAGTGACGTGTCTTGTCTGACGTCTAATACCCCTTTCCTTTTTCTTTTTCTTTTTACTTGATCTAGACGGGTTTATGGCAACAATTCCAAAACTTGCACTCATTTTTTAAAAATTTATTTATTAAATAAAATATAACCTTTTAAATATTAAATTGTAATAGATTTTTTAAAAAATCAAACAAAATAAACCGGATAATTCTATATTCCTTAGAAAAGAACTAAAAGTTGGTATTTTTGGTCAACTATTTCTATAAACAATTGGCGTTACTCTTTTTGTAGGCAATTACATATAAAGAGATTTTGAGTTTTAATTTATCCATGATATTGTATGCTGTTTTACATTTAAATATATACGTAGAGATATTTAAAACAAACTCCACATTTTCGAACGTACAATTATTCTACCTAAAATTTCTTGTGTTGAATGGAGACATTATCTTTTTCCTTTGTGCACATAAAAAGGCATTCAATTTTAAAGCTTATTGATTTTAAGAAGTATTACTCTCTGCCCACGTCACTCCTTTATCATCTCTACTGTTAGAAAATAAACTTTATAATATTGACATCTCAAAGGAGGATTTATTCTGAGTCTTCCTCACAAACTTATCAAATGTGTAACCTGTAAACCATGATACCTGAAATGAAAAAAGGGTGCCTTAATATATTTAGATCGCTTTAGAGTAGTTCAACTAATAGCAATGGCACTATGTCTCTTCTGCACTAATCAGATGAACACTAAAAAGTTTGAATAATGTGGTAATATGACATTTTTGTAGTTGAAGCGAAGAAATCACTAATACCATGAAAACTTTCAGAGACATTCTTCGACCTAAGAACTCCAAAAATCCTAAGAAATTTCGTCCTCCAGATAAAACCCCTGATGATGAGATCCAGAAAGGGCAATCCCTACTGTATCACCACGGCCATCCATGCACGTTCCCTCGTACCAGGAAAAGCTTTTGGGCAAGATGGAGAAGATGAAAGTTTGAATAATGTGGTAATATGACATTTTTGTAGTTGAAGAGAAGAAATCACTAATACCATGAAAACCTTCAGAGACATTCTTCGACCTGAGAATTCCAAAAATCCTAAGAAATTTTGTCCTTAAGATAAAACCCCAGACGATGAGACCTAAAGGGGACCGGGAAGGGCAATCTCTACTATATCACCACGGCCATCCATGCACGTTCTCTCGTACCAGGAAAAGCTCTTCGGCAAGATGGAGAAGATGAAAGATAAACCAAAGACAGATACTGTTGATCTCTTGGCTTCTAAAGTCATGACGATGTGGTTTCAAAATGAAGACTTCCTATGTCCAGAGTTCTCCATTGACCCCCAGTTTAAACAACAACTTATGTCTAGTTGGCAGCAAGTCATCATTGTTAAAGTTCTTGGGCGAAATGTTGGCTATAAGGTTTTGTATATGAGAGTACACCAGATGTGGAAACCAAAGGGCGAGCTTGATATCTTGGACTTAGGCTTCGGCTACTTCCTCATTAACTTTAACATCGTTGATGATTTGAACAATATGATCAATAATGGTCCTTGGTTGATACAGGGCTACTATCTCACAGTTAGGCAATGAACGCTGGAATTCAAACCCTCAACATCGTCTATGGATAAAATCTTGCCTTAGGTACGGTTCCTAGAACTACCAGTTATGTACTATGATGAAAATATTCTACGGGTCTTGGCTTCCAGGGTAGGGATTCCTTATCGTGTTGACTTAAACACCTCCTACGTCTCGTATGGGCAATTTGCTAGAGTATGCGTAGAGATTGACCTCGCCAGGCCTTTGGTGGGGAAGATTTGGTTTGATGACGAATGTTATCATGTTGTGTATGAGGGGCTAGAAACAATTTGGTTTAATTGTGGTGTGTATGGAAACGTTCCATCCTCGTGTCCTTTATTGACACCGACAACCACATGTCGGATTCTACTGAGGGGAACTGTGAAGGTGTGGCTGAAGAGCATCCCCCTTTTGGTCATATCGGTGCAGTAGGTGTAGCCGGTGAAAAGACTGAGCAGACTCCACGTTTTTAGGAGTGGATGATTGTGGACAGCCATAAGCGTCGTCCTTCACGCCCCAAAAATTCAGAACTGATCCAAGGAGACGCTACATGGCATAATCGAAATAAATATCAAGCATTCAATGAGGAGATCATAGCACAAGTGTTAGATGCAACTGAGTTCCATGTTGGAAGCGTTGATGTAGCAGGGCCTTCTTCCAAGCTAGTGTTGAGGTAATACAAGACAAGAACGGTTGGTAATAAAAATAAGCCTAATGCCAAGGACAAGCCTAGTGTGGAACAAAACAAAGCTGGGGCTTAGACTATACTTGTCTCAAATGATGCAACTACTGTTAAGGACCGCCAAGTTATTCTTGCTCAAAAGGACCCAAGATTCGACAGAGGTAAGGAGGTGCCCATGGGGTTGGTGATATCGCTAGCTGGCACTTTCCAGCATATTTTTTCTTCGGCCAATAGACAGATCATCTTGCCTGGTGAGCAATACAAAAGGCAAGGGGATGCTACTGGCTTAGGAGATCCTCCTGACCCAGGAAATATTGTGCGGGACAACGAAAGCATACGACATCCTGGGAATGGAGGTGTATTCCTCTCAGGAACCTGAACGTGTTCCTGAGGCCGCTATAGTTATGGAGGTAGTAGATACCCAGTTGGATGGTGATTCAAGCCATTAGCCCATGCTTGGTTGGGGCTGTATCACAATTCTGCTTTACTGTTCTTTAATGATTAATGCTAATATAATTTGTTGGAATTGTTGAGGAGTTGGTAAGAAACACTTTGTTCCCACTGTTAAAGAGCTCAAGTGAACCTATAATCTTGATATCTTGTTCTTGTTGGAAACCCATATTTCAGGCTCTCGCACTAAGGAGGTTTCTCGGGTCCTTAGATTTGATATGGTTGAAAGAGTCGAGACAGTTGGATATGTTGGAGGTATTTGGGTTTTATGGACTTCTTCTTCTATTGACATTTCCATTCTCCACTAACAATATCTCTCTCTGGTTGTCCATAGTCTAAATGGTAAAGACTGGGTGTGCTCTGTTGTCTATGCTAACTCGATTAACTCTATTAAGGATTCCTTGTAGGTGTTTTTGACAGATGTAAGTTAGATTATTCATCTCCCTTGGCTAGTTATTGAAGACTTTAATGACTACCTTCATCCTAGTGAGAAAAGAGGCGGCAACTTTGATTGGAGACATGCAAGCATCTTTCACTCACTGATAGGTCTTTGTGGACTGCATGATATGGGTTTTAAGGGTTTTCCATATACCTATGCATGCAAGAGCCATGGAATCTTCACTACTCATGTTAGATTAGATCGAGCTTTATGCACTACGAATTGGTAGTCTCTCTTCCCTGAAGCATCAGTTTATCATCTGCTTTGAGCATCTTTTAATTATAATCCTTTATTACTCAAGCTGCATAACTTTATTCCTAATCCTTCCACAAGGCCATTTCATTTTCAGGCTGCGTGGCTTTTGCATGATGAGTTTCCTCGGGTCGTTAGCGAGGTATGGACACCTCATCAATACTGTGTCCAGGAGGCTATCCAGGCGGTGACTCATGCCGACAAGATTTTTAATACAACTGTTTTTGGCAATATCTTTAAGCTTAAGAGGCTTCTTCTGGCGATAATACTGGGTATCCAAACCTTTCTGAGTAATTGACACTCATCTTTTTTGGTGGATTTAGAGGAAAAGTTGAACAAGGAGTACCGTATTGTTTTACGACAAGAGGAATTACTCTGGTTCCAAAAATCCAGAATATAATGGCTTCAGGCTGGTGACAAAGCAACTACATTCTTTTATGCTACTGCCCTCTCTCGTAGGAAGAGAAATTGTATCGAAAAACTAAGACTACGATCGAGCTTATGGACCTCTAAACTTGACACTATCGAGCGTGAGGTCCTCTACTTTTACAAGGACCTTTTCTGCCCAACAGAACGTGTGACTAGGGCAAGACAACTGGGTGCAACTGGGATCCTCTTTGCTGAGGCTTGTAAGTCATTGGTTAAACTAGTTGATGCTAAGGAGGTGCTTATGGTAGTAAAATCTATGAAACCCTATAAAAGCCCAGGTCTGAATGGTCTTCAGCCTATCTTTTACAAAACTTTTGGCAGGATGTGGGCGGTTCTATTGTTAGTATGGTTAAGCAAGCTTTTGAGAGTGGAGTTGTGCCTCATGATATTTCTGTTATGCTTCTTGTCCTTACCCCCAAGGAAGAGAATCTGGTGACTATTAGCTAATATTGTCTTAATAGCCTTTGTAATGTGATTTATAAAATATTGACAAAAGTTATAATAAATCAGGTTAGGCCTTTTCTAGCAGACTTGATCAATCCAATCCAAGCTGCTTTTATCCCTAGAAGAAAGACTTCTGATAACATAATCATTGCTCAGGAGGTTATACATGTGATTAAGAGTTTGTGAAAGGGGGGGTATGGCAGTGAAGATAGACTTGGCAAAAGCTTATGATAGAATTGACTGGGAATTCCTAAAGCAGGTGTTAATGGACGTTAGCTTCCCTATAATCTATGTCAATCTGATTATGAGCTGTGTCTCAAGCTCTGTGTTGTCCATTGTATGGAATGGACAGAGACTTGAATCTTTTAAACCAAAAAGGGTCTTTAGACAGGGTGATCCTCTCTCACCCTATCTGTTTGAACTATGCATGGAGAAGTTGTCTGGGTTGATCACAGAACAGGTTACTACAGGACAATGGAAGTTGATCGGTACCTCAGTCAATAGCACCTGAATCTCTCATCTCCTCTTTACGCATGCCTCTAAGAATCAAGCTAGAGTTTTGCACCTTACTCTGGACGAGTTCTGCCAAGTATCAGGGATGAAGGTGAATAATGCCAAATCTAAAGCTTTTATCCCCAACAAAGTATGTAGAAGGAAATGGGAAGGGATTAAAAATGCCTTGGATATCACTACCTCCCAACATTTAGGGGCATACCTTAATGTGCCTCTGTGTATTCAGAGAGTGACTAAGACGGATTATGCTAGGATTCTAGATAAGATTAAATCTAGACTAGCTGGTTGGAGGAGTAAGCTCTTGAATAAAGCGGGCAGGGCTACCTTAATCCAGGATACAATCACGTCTATTCTAATTTTTGCTATATAGTCCATTTGGCTTCCTCAGGTAGTATGTGATGAGATCGATAAATCAACAAGGGGATTTCTTTGAGGTAATACAGGACACCAGAAAGGGGTCCATCTCATTGTTTGGAATACTGTCACAACTTTAAAATCGTGCGGTGGATTAGGTGTACGGCAAGCCAGGGATTCCCATACAGCTTTGCTAGGCAAGATGTGTTGGGACATATGTATGGATAGAAATAGGTTATAGGTGCAAGTCCTCATGTCTCGATATCTGGCTAGCCAAGACTTCATGACACACAATCCTCCTTCGACCACTTCAAAGGTTTGGAAAGGAATTATGAAAGCTATGGGTATCCTCTACGATGGTTTCGGTTAGAGGTTAGGAGATGGGATAGACATCAAGCTTTGGCATGATAAATGACTCTTTGACGACAACCTCGCTTCAGTAATTGGGCAAGTCCCCGCCTATCTCATAGATCTTCATGTTGGTGATATCCTTTCTCCATCCATAGGGTGGGATTTGACTCCTACTGCGTGCATTGTTCCTTCAGAATATTATGATCGAATACAGGCGATCCCTCATCCTATTACCCATTAAGGTAGAGACCGCATTATCTGGTATGATGGCACCACTAGCATCTATATCTCTAGAGGGGGGTATGATTTTATCACGAGTGTTCCATCTATAGATGGACCGACTGCTTGGCAGTGGATTTGGAAACTTTGGCCAACTCAAAAGCACAAGGTGTTCTTGTGGCTAACTGCATGGAATAGACTCCTCATTAATGAAGTTAGATATGAGCGAGGACTATGCTTTTATCCTCTATGTGGGTGATGTGGAACCCGTACCGAAAGTGTTCTCCACTTACTACGTGACTGCATGCATGCAAAACGTACTTGGGAAGCAACTATGGTATAAAGCAATAAACACTTTTACCGAGAGCAAGATACCTTTCTTTGGATTAAAAGAAACTGTGTACAAAATGGTATGGATGTTCATCGTACTTAGAGATTTATAAACACCTATTGGGTCATTTGGAGAACAAGGAACAAGTGCGTATTCGAAAGAGACCAAATCAATTGTTATGGGCAAATATACCAAATCACTGTGCTGATCAAGGACTATATTGCTGCTTTTGGTGGCCAATATATTGCAATGCCTCAACGACATGCCCCTCTCCTTGTAGCTTGGGTTCCCCCTCCTAATAATTGGCTGAAGCTTAACATGGATAGGAGCGTCATTGGAAGTTCTAGCCAGACGGGTATTGGTAGAGTGATTTGGGATAGTTATGGTAACTAGATAGCGGGTTTTTCTTATCTTGTTGGGATAACCACCATTATGGTTGCAGAGCTCTTGGCTCTCAGATACCGTCTCGTCTTTGCGAGAGGATTTCACTGTGATGGCTTTATGGTTGAATCTGATTCCATGGAGGCGTTGCGTTGTTTAAAATTATCTACTGATGACTTAATATTCCATCCCCTTGCTAGTTTGATATACGATATCTGATCCTATCTTGGCAGTGATATTCGGCATATAACCTCTCATATTTTTTGTGAAGGGAATCAATGCGCTGATTTCTTAGCTCGTCTGGGATCGAGAAGTGTGCGTGGGGAGTGTGTTTGGCACACACCTCTTCCTAGTTTGCGTGATCTCTTGTGCGTCGATGCACATGGGATTGCTTTTAGTCGTTCTTATCACTTCTTTTGTTAGCACTTCTATTGTACCCAAAAAAAAATAGCAATGGCACTTAGTAAAGGTCTATTTGGTTCCACTTCTATGGTTTTTAATTTTAATTTTCTTTTTTAAAAAAATAAAAACCTATTCGGTTGAAATTTATAATATAAAAACTAAAAACAAAATTTTGTTTGGTTGAGATTAATAATAAAAAACTAAAACTAAAACATGTTTAATTTTATCATCTTATTTCTATTTTTGTAATTATACTCTTATGTTAATAATTTTAACATAATACATTATATTTTTAAATTAATTAATTATCATTATAGATAAAATTAAAATATATGTAAATTAAACATAATTTAAAAACCATTCTAATAGACGTCTAATTGTTGAAATCATAACAGTAATATTATTTACTATTCATTTTGAATATTTTTTAATTGTAATAAAAAATTTTTATAGACTTGGTTGATTTAAGGAAAGTAATCTAAAAAAACTCTAACCATTAACCCAGAAGGAAGGACAAAAACAAGCCAACAACCCACCAGAATAAGCAAATAAGTGGGAGAAAAATTCCAGTAACAGCTCAGCAAAAAATTAAACATCCTAAAAGGCAACAGCCAAGACCTAAATGGGAGCAAAATGCAGCAACATAAGAAAAGTGCAAAGCACAGCAACAAATACAAATAGAACCGAATAGAGCATAAACTAAAAACACTACTACAGAGAAGCCTCAAGAAATAACTTAAAATTGAGGAATAGCTAGCGAAACACTACAGAGAGAAACAAGAATATAATTCAAAGGTTTCAATTAGACTACATGATTGGATCAATGATAAGTAGAAATTATTTTACAACCTTATTTTATATTATTTATGTAGCACATATGAGTTAAACTATTGCATCCTTTTTATTAATTATTTAAGTTAATTATTTTTATTTTTTATTTTTAAAAGAAATTTTAATTTTACTAAATATTTTTTTGTAGAATTGATTGATTTAACGAAAATAATCTAAAAAGCCCCTAGCCATTAACCAAGAAGGAAGGACAAAAACAAGCTAACAGCCCATCCAAATAAGCAAATAAGCGGCAGAAAAATTCCAGCAGCAAGCTCAGCAAAAAAATAAATAGCCTAAAATGCAACAGCCAAGAGAGAGCAAAATGCAGCAGCCAGAGGAGCAAAATGCAGCAGCATAAGAAAAGTGCAAAGCACAACAGTCAGAGTAAAAGAAAAAAAAAACACGCCAACAACTAAAATCACCCTCCCAACACCTCTATCTCAAAAACCCAAAAAAAAAACCGATGATATTTGCATCAAATCTCTTCAAAATGGAAGATATAGGAGCGACATCAGGGAGATTTTAGCATCGTGCGACTCTTGGAGATTTTCTGTGAGCTTATAAAAGCGTTGGAGTAGCGGGGAAGAGAGCAATAAGTAGTCCGCCCAAAGGCAACATCAGGGAGATTTTAGCATCGTGCGACTCTCGGAGATTTTCTGTGAGCCTATAAAAGAGTTGGAGTAGCGAGGAAGAGAGCAACAAGCAGTCCGCCCAAAGGTGGGATTTTAAAGAGGATTTTTTGTCTGTCAAAGACAATTGAAGCAAGGAGCTAGCACGAGAAGGTGTAGGAGTGTTCAAAAAGCCACAAACCACTGACATTGAGTTAGTTTATGACTGGTGGGGGAAGAAATTTTAGACCTTTATGGCTGGTCAGAGATCTGTGAAGGCAAAAAAAATTGAAAAATTTTTATAAAATTTAGCCCTTCTTCGATTATGATTTCCTACGCTTAGTTGATTCTAATTGTTAAATTTCGTTTAAAGATGCACTTTAAATATTTAGATTATCAATTCTCTAAATTTATTGACTTATTACCGAGTTAATTTAATACTTATACATCATTGTGGAATAAGCATCAAAGATGCTTAATGGCTCTCTTATATTGTGGAACAAGGAGTAAGAGGTTAGATTATTTTGGCAATAGTATTAAAAGTTTAATTAAAGGAAAAAAGTATACGAAAATTAGATTGTTTAAATTTCATTCATTTTTTATTAGTATTAGCTTTTAAGCAATCTATTCTTTCCTCCAACTCTAGTGGGATTCATTATAGCTGTACAATTAAAACTCCTAATACTTGAGCTTTTAATTGTTCTCCATGTTCACATTTCTAATCTTTTTAGTTGTCCTACAAATGCTACATCATCAAGTTTTTTATTTTGAGAGTTGGATTGTTTGATTACATTCAATGAGATCATACAAAGCCAAAGATAAATCATGATTGATAAATCATGATTTGGATGATCTCATTACCATCATATTTTTAAGTGGCTATTTCGAATCAAGAGAAAATATGATGGTTCAATTGATAGATATAAGGCACAGTTAATTCAAATGGAGTCCCGATATGGACTACCATTCCACCTTTAACCCTGTAAACAAATCTACTATAATATGATTGGTCCCTTCGTTAGCTTTTCAAAATTTTTCGCTCACGCATCATTTTGATGTCAATGATGCATTCCTTAAAGGATATTTAGAGGTGGAATTTCATATCAATCTCTTCCACCTATATATATAGACTCAAATAATCCCCTTGTTTAGTATGTGTCAAAAGTTATTTTTATACTAAAAATATTCAAAGTGAATGCCATACCTTATGGTATGATAGTTTTTACTTTTATCATTTAAATAATTATCTATCATATGATCTTATATTTTATACTATAATAGGCTTAAAGAAAGTGAATATAAGGAGGTTATTCATCGTTCTAAAAGTTTGTTCAAAGAAATATAAGAAAATGAAGGTATTCATTTGATTAATTTGTTGTATAATTTAAATCATAATTTTTAAAATATTGTCGATTTTAACTATAATAAAGATTAAAGAGTAATTGTAAGTGGTGGTGTATCATTCGAAAAAGTATGTAAATCTAAGTAAACTTTTTCAAATTTAAGAATTAGAAAAAGTTATCGCTAAAAAGGATAATGTTATTGGTTGATTTGGTTAATAGGCTATGCATTATACTTTAAAACATGGATTTGTTATTTTCCGTCATACTTATATTCAAGTTTCATAGTTATCTATCAACTACAAATATTAGCACTAATATTTATAGTTGCCTTAAATTAGGAGTACAATATGCAGTTACCCTTGAATTAAGAGTGCAATATGCAATTATGTTACATAACTTTTATGTTATAGCAGACTTGAGAATACTATACTGTATTGACCGAAAGACGGTGTGGTATTCTACAATACCATACTAGTACATAATATCCAAATATTAGTATGATATTGGACCCAATTGTAAAATAAAAAAAGCAGGATTTAATTCAAAAAAATACCTTCAGCAGTGTAACCTTCCTAATCCTAGGAAGTTGTCATTCCCTTTCTCTCTGCCTCACTCACTATCTCATTGCTACCCTCTCCCTCTCTTCTTTCCCGCCAGCATCATCTCTCCAACTCCTGCCATTGCTTACTGGCTTAGTCACTCCAATAGTCTAGCTCCCACTATCCAGTCACACAACATATCCCTATCACAAAGACAAAGACACAAACTCCCCGCCCTCACACATAGGTCGTAGCTCGCTAGAAATCTACTTGCCACTGTCAATCTCTAGTGCTCCAATCGCCACTCGCCAATCTCCAATCTCCAGCTCTAGGGATCATGAGCTCTAACGATTTTAGCAAATTAGGTTTTTAAATAACCAAGTTTAATAAATAAGAGTGAATTCGAAGATAATTTCAGATGTAAAAGTAATAATATGTAATTTAGTACAATGAATTTAAATGATAGTGATAATTAGAATCCTCTTAATAATAGGAATTTTATACCAAATGAAAATCGGGGTCAATGCAATTTGAGTAGATATTCGATTGAATGAAATTCCATATTTTTCATTTTTTAATTTCACTTTTATTTGATGCATATGTTAAATTTTGTATATCCAATATAAATACAAAACTTTTAACTTTAAATATTTTGTTTAAATTTTCACTTATAATTATTTATGTTCTTCTGCACAAACTCTTATTGTAATAATTATAGATTTATAAAATTTTTTTGATGATAATGAGACTCTTCTTAATAATGATAATTTTGTACCGAATGAAAATCTGGGTAAACACAATTTGAGTGGATATTCAATTGAATGAAGCTCCAAGTTCCAAGTTTTTCGTTTTTTCTCTTTTAATTTCACTTCTACTTGATGCGTATGTTAAATTTTGTATAATCAATATAAATATAAATATTTTAACTATAAATATTTTTGTTTCAAGTTTCAATTTTTCTAGGTTATTTTCTTCTACACAAACCCTTGTTGTAATACTTATGGAGTTATAAAAAGCTTTATTATTATTTCTATTTGATATTTTGATGTAATTTTTCTATTATATGATGAAATTATAATATTTTAAGACCTTACTTAGTTTTATATTTATATAATGATTAAAAATATCTTTTTATATTAATTTTAGTTATTGTTTATATGTAAAATACGTTAAAAAAGTAATATTAACAAAAATAAACATATTTTTGTTATTTAAAATTTATGTTATTATGAGTTTTGAGATAAGCTTTTTGTAAAATTATAAATTATATAATATAATATATTGATGAGTAGTTTTTAATTTTTTAAAAAATCAAGAATTATTTAATAATTTTTAAAAATTACAAAAAATAGTACCCAGTATTGATTAGTACCGATACAATACTATATCATAACCAAATCTGATATGATATTCATAATATTGTGTAATGGTTGCTGAAAAAGTACTACCTCATTTCTTTTAAATTAACTAAATTAATTGTAAATAATTTAACATTAAATCATGCTGCATTTGGAGTATATAATCCATTTTGAATTACTTTTAAATTATCAATTCTCATCTACTTAATTGAATAACTACGTAATAGAATCATATTTATCACTGTAAATTAATCCTCACTTCTTAGAGATGGTAACTAATTCCAAATTTCAAATTGGCAATCAGACAAGTATATACCTTGGATTGTCGGTATAATCAATTATAGGAGGAAGTTGATCCACATATTGTGCACACTCCTTGATAGTAATGACTTGTAAACGAGCAATAGTGGATTGAGAACTGTCCTAATGCAAGAGGAACATGCTTTGGAATATATAAGCAAGACTTTACTTGAGAAATATTAACATTTATCTACACATGAGAGAGAACTCTTACTCTTGCAGCAGTCAAACATTGGACTCATTATTTGATATGTAAGAAATTTGTGGTTCAAACCGATCACAAAAGTCTCAAATACCTATCTAATTAGAAGATTACTAATCCATCCAAATAAATATGGTTACCAAAATTACTTGGAATTCGTTTTAAAGTAAAATACAATAAAGGAGTGGCGAACACAACAGATGATGGTCTGTAGGATTGAAAGTGATGAGTTGTATACCATATTAGTTTCACAAATTCAAAGTTCTTTATAGGAGATCAAGAGGAGCTGAGAAACTAATAGTTTATTCCATTCACTAATTCAGAGATTGAAATAAGGAGAGGATTTGAAGTCTTCTTATACGTGGACTAAGCAGTTGTTGTGTTGAAAGGATGTAAACTCACATCAGAAAACTTATCAGGCAGTGTGGTGTTTACCAACGAAATAAATATCAAACTTTGGCCTCCCTAGTCAGGTTTAGATTGATGTCAATATGGATTTCATAGAAGGCTTGCCGAAATATGATGGAGATGCTTAATCAAAACTTGAGAGGCGTGTTTGCGTTGCTTGGCGGGTGATTGTTCTTAATAATGAAACACGTGACTTCCTTTGCCAAAATGATGGTACAATACTATATTCCTTACCACCCTTTATTGCTCCTCTTTTTGAGGCCTTGTATGGTTTTGTTCCTGGAGTTCATATTGTAAGAATTTGATGGGCTACGTATATAAATATATGTGTGTAGATTTCTATCTCAGTTATAGACCTAATATTACATGATCTAACTTTAGCAAATTAATTGGACCTTTAGAAATATTAATTACTTATTAGTATGAGCTTGATGTGTAAAAGCCCAATACAAATTATTGTAGTTAATGGACTCATAATAACTCATAAGTCAAAACTGACTATAAATATAGTTGTGGTCTCTAAGTCAGATCTCTTTTAACACTTTCTCTGAAAAAAGGTTTTATTAGTTTTCTCTGTTTTATAAAGAAAATTTATTCGGTTTCTGAATCTTAGCTTGGAAGAATACAAATACATCAAGTTTTGCTGTTTACGCTTTCGCTATGCAATAGATCAAAGTTAGTGTTCTTATTTGTACATATATCATTATTTATTTGATTTGCGTGTGATTCTGGTTGATTAAATATTTAGAAATATGATTATAATAATCATAAGGCTAAATTTTTAACAAGTGATATCAAAGACTCATCAAGTAGATGATTTCGACATGATATTCAGTTTCATTTTTCACTGAGTTCGGTATGTTTATGGTAGTAAAAATGAATTACAAATTTATCATTTGAGATTTCATTTATTTTGAATTGTTGTTTATTATTTTCTTAATTATAATCATCCGAAATAGAAATTTTTTGAGTAGAAATATTTTAATTTCTTAATTATCTTAGTCTGCGATGAATTAGAAAACAAGTAAATGTTGTTGTCGAAAAATTGATTCATTCAATTTAGACACGAACACGAATTTTTTCCCTAAAAATGATGAAATATCACTGATAATTATTAAAAATCTGTATAAATTTTTGCAAATTCGTTTTTCTTATTCGGGTCATTTATTGGGTTTCATAACCCGTCAGAAGTCAGGATAAGACAGTTTCATTTTTTGGTCAGGATATCTCCTAACCGTTTCTGCAGTTTTGTTTTGGCCTACGTGTTTCTGACTTCTGGCGCGTGCGTTGGCTCTGACGTGTGATTTCTCATGAACTTATCAGAGTTTGTCTCTTATTATTATTATACTTTTCTCGCCAGTCAGTGGTCTCTCTTATTATTATTAAAGTCTCCCTATTACTGGAGACTCACCATTTACATAATCAAAAAGGTAACACGATAGATGTAGGAATTGAACCCACGTCCAAATAGTAAAGAGCTTTGTGCTCTACCAACTGAGCTAGACCATGCATGCTATCATCTTTGTACACACATACAAACTATACTCTTCAATTGTTATATAATATTATTATGAACCATGGTTATAATTTTGTAATAATTAATTGAAGTTAAAATTTGAGGTTTGTTGATTATCCATTTTTTAATTATAATTAAATTACCTACTTTTATCTAAACTTTAGGTGCTTATCATTTTAAATTAAATAAATTGAACCAATATGTTGCCAAAGTAACCTCTATTTGGTAAAATTTATTAATTTAGAATGAAAATGCATATTTCATCTATGCAGAATAATCGGCCCAAAGGAAGGTTATTTTGGCCAGATATTAAGTAAAATTTTAAAACATCACTGTCGAACAATCGGCCCCAAGGAAGGTTATTTTGACACGATGGGTAGTATTAAATTATGTGAAGCATTTGACATAACATGCTAACACTACGTCGGTCCAAAGAAAGGCACATTGTTAGGCCGTTTTAGTTTCAATATTTTTACAACGATCAAGAGTACCACTTACAAATTATTATTTCTATCCAAAGACTGAATAATAATGTTGTACTAGGTATCTTGTAATCGCCCCTTTTATAAAATGTTTTATTTTGGCTTCTTAACTTCTTAACTAATCGTAAGCATTTTATTTTGTTTTCTTTCTTAAAGTGTCATCAATTTCTGCCAACATGAACAATATTCCCATGCTTAATGGCACAAACTTTAAGAAATGGAAGGAGTACATAATGATTGTGCTTGACTGCATGGATCTAGACTTCACATTTAGATTTGAATGTCTTGCAGTTCTGACCAGCATTAGTACCGCTGATCAGATAACTGCATATGTGAAGTGGGAACGTGCAAACCACAAGAGTCTGATGATCAAGAAGCATTCCATTCTGGAGTCTATAAGAGGTGGAATTCCTGATGAGGCTGCGGCTAAGAGTTTCTTTAAGCAAACTTCGGACCGATTCGCTGCAAACGAAAAGGTAAAAACAAGCATTGTACTATCCAAGCTTGTTTCAATGCACTATAAAGGAAAAGGAAACATCAGGGAGTACATAATGAAAATGTCTAATCTTGTCACAAAGCTGAGGGCACTTAAATTAGAGTTGTCTTATGACATACTCGTGCACTTGGTTTTGATTTCCCTTCCTGCACAATTTAGTCAGTTCAAAGTCTCCTAAAATACTCAAAAGGAAAAGTGGACCCTAAATGAGCTTATAGCTCAATGTGTGTAGGAAGAGGAGATGCTGAAACAAGAGAAGACTAAAAACGCTCATTTAGCAACAACTTCTCAGGGAAATTCCAATAAGAGGAAAAGGAAGAAAAGTAAAGAAACTGCAAACTCTGGAATAGTGCAAGGTGCACAAAAGAAATAAAATACGACTATTCTCGGTTTCTTTTGTAAGAAACTGGGTCACATAAAGAAAGAATGTACCAAGTACGCCAACTGGCGAGTTAAGAAAGGTAAATTTCTTAACTTTATTTGTTCTGAAATTAATTTAGCTTTAGTACTAATTGACACTTGGTGGATGGATACTGGTGCTACCACTCACATAAGTGTTACTATGCAGGATTGCCTTAGAAGCCGAAAGCCAATTGATGGTGAAAAATATATCTATATGGTAAATGGCAACACAGCTACTGTTGAAACTATTGGTTATTTTAGAATTCAGTTAGAGTCTGGTGTTCATTTGGATTTAGATGAAACTTTTGTTGTGTCGTCGTTTAGACGGAACTTAATTTCTGTTTCTAATTTGGAGAACTTTGGTTACTTTTGCTTATTTGGAAATGGTAAATGTGTTATTTCTCTAAATTCTCATGTTGTAGCCACTGACACTCGTGTTGACAAACTATACAAACTGGATTCTAAGATAATTAATAATTATGAAAACCTACACTCAAGTAACATTGGTATTAAAAGAAACATAACTAATGAGAATTCATCAATGTTGTGGCATAAGCAATTAGGTCACATCTCTAAACAGAGAATACAAAGAATTGTGTCTGAAGGAATTCTCAATTCCCTTGATTTATCAAACCTCGAGATCTGCATAGAATGTGTAAAGGGAAAACAAACAAACATAAGGAAAATAGGAGTAATGAACGATTAGAACTGATTTATACAGATATATGTGGTCCGTTTCCTATGATCTCATGGAACGGACAACAATACTTTATTAGTTTCATAAACAATTACTCTCGCTATGGTTATTTTGTACTTAATTCATGAGAAGTCACAGTCCTTAGATGCGTTTAATAATTTCAAAGCTGAAGTTGAAAATCAACTAAGCAAGAAAATAAAGGCTGTCAGGTCTGACCGTGATGGTGAATACTATAGCAGATATGACAGATTAGGTGAACAACGTCAAAGAACCTTCACTAAATATTTGAATGAGTGTGATATAGTTGCTCAGTACACCATGTCTGGGACTCCTAGTTAAAATGGTGTAGCTGAAAGACGAAACCGAACTCTTAAGGACATGATGAGGAGTATGATTAGTTATTCTTCTTTACCAAAATCACTTTGGGGCGAAGCACTTAAAGCTGCAGTTTACATCCTAAACCGAGTTCCTAGCAAAGCAGTAACTAAAATCCCATACGAGCTATAGACAGGTAAGAAGCCTAGTATTAGGCACTTGCAAGTCTGAGGTTGTCCAGTTGAGGCTAGGCTTTATAGGCCAAATGAAAAGACATTGGACTCAAGAACTATTAGTTGCTACTTTGTCGGTTACCCGAAAAAATCTAGGGGTTTTCAAGTTCTATAATCCCTCATCTAGATCCCTTTTCGAAACAAAGAATGCAAAATTTATTGAGGACGTTGATTACAGTTGGAGTAATCAAAATAAAGATATTGTGTTTGCAGAGGAGTGTGTTAACATCCCCCCTACAGTAACAATTGAAAGTAATAAGTTAACCATACTTGACACTATTCAAATTGTAAATCAGGATAATGTTGAAAACACAATTTTACCTGTCATACCTCTTACTGTTGATCAGGAAACATTGCCTGTTCAAGGCAACAAAAATCAACAACCTTAATTAGAAGTGCCTATTAGGCGATCCACTAGAGAAGGGAGAAGTATAATATCAGATGACTACATTGTATATCTCAATGAACATGAATTTGACGTTGGGGTAGAGGATGATTCGACATCTGTAAGTCAAGCCAAATCATGTTCACACTCTGATAAGTGGATTTAAGCCATCAAGGAGGAGATGAAGTTAATGGCAGACAATGGCGTTTGGGATCTTGCCGAGTTGCCTAAAGGAGCAAAACCGTTTGGCTGCAAATGGATATTTAAAACAAAACGGGACTCGCATGGTAACATTGAAAGATATAAGGTACGCTTAGTCGCCAAAGGCTCACTTAGAAGGAAAGCATTGATTATAAAGAGACCTTTTCTCCAGTTTCAACAAAGGACTCTTTTAGAATCATTATGGCACCTGTAGCTCATTGTGATCTCGAGCTACATCAAATGGACACAAAAACAACATTTCTCAATGGAGACACTGATGAAACAATATATATGGTGCAACCAGAGAACTTTGAATCCAATGATTCAAAGCACCTTGTTTGCAAACTTAAGAAGTCCCTTTATGGTTTAAAGTAGGCATCCCACCAATGGTACCAAAAATTTGATCACGTGATAACCTCGTTTAGTTTTAAGGAAAACATAGTTGATCAGTGCATATATATCAAGTTCAGTGCGAGCAAATTTATTATCCTGGTGCTATATGTAGATGATATTCTACTGGTAAGCAGCGATATAGGTTTATTGCATGAAACCAAGTCGAAAAATTTTGAAATGAAAGATCTTGGTGATGCATCTTTTGTCTTGGGTATACAGATCCATCGGGATCGTAAAGAAGGTATACTTGGTCTATCTCAAAATTCCTATATTAATAAGGTGCTAAGTCGATATAGCATGCAGAATTGTACACCAAGAGACACTCCTGTTTCAAAGGGTGATAAGTTTAGTTTGCTCCAATGTCCTAAATTGGACACACAGAAGGCTGAGGTGGATGAAATCCCTTATGCTTCGGTTGTAAGGAGTCTCATGTATACTCAAGTATGTACACGTCCGGATATAACATTCATAACAGGAATGTTGGGTAGATATTTAAGTAATCTGGGAATGGATCACTGGAAAGCAGCAAAACTGGTTATGAGGTATTTATAGAGAACAAAAGACTATATGCTCATATACAGAAGGTCAAAGCAATTGGAAATCGTTGGATACACCAACTCTGACCACGCTAGATGCTTAGATAGTAGAAGATTCACCTCAAGTTATGTTTTCATGATGGGTGGAGGAGTTGTTTCATGGAAAAGTGAAAAATAGAAACTTGTAGCTTCTTCGACCATGGAGGCAGAATATATAGCCTGATATGAACCATCGTGTCATGGAATATGGTTGCGAAACTTTATCACTGGGCTACAAATGGTTGATGATATAAAAAGACCACTTAAGATTTATTGTAATAATCAAGTTGTTGTACTATATTCAAATAATCAAGCTGCTGTACTGTAGAAACTCATTACGAGTCATTGTGGTTAATGAATTCACAATAGCCTGTAAGTCAAAACTGACTATAAATATGGTTGTGGTCCCCAAGTCAGATCTCTCTTGACATTTTCTCTAGTAAAGGTTCTGTTAATTTTCTTTGTTCCATAAGAAGAATTCTTTCAATTTCTAACTCTTGGCTTAGAAGAACACAAATCCATCAAGTTTTGCTGTTTACGCTTCTGATGTACAATAGATCAAGTTTAATGTTCTTATTTATACATATATTATTGTTAATTCAATTTGGGCGTAATTCTTGTTGATTAAATGTTTAGAAATCTGATTATAATAATCATAAGTTAAATTTCTAACACATATTCCTTATCTAACTGGTAATTACAGGGGTTGATGGTGAATCAAACCTTGAAGAATCACGAGGCTGCTCTTAAGTTAATCAAAGTTCATAGTACTCATGCTCAGAATCATATGAAGCAATTAAGGGATAAAAACACTCTGATCATGTCTTTGCAATCACTGACTGAGTTTACGTTAAGCTGAAACCTTATCGTGAAATTAGCGTGCAACGTTGGGAGAACCGGAAACTTTCTTCTCCATTTTCTAGACCATTTAAAGTTTTACAATACATCGGACAAATTGCTTACACACAATTCGAAACATTTTCCATAAGACGCATGCTATAAATGTTTAGAAGATTTTAGTCCCATCTTCGTAATAGCTTTATTCAACATATAACACGCTAGTAAATCATCACAAGAAGCAGAAGTCGGCTAAACATTTCTCACGCTTTTCGACAGACCTCTCCATCGCATATCCATCCTTCAGAATGTTGCTCCTCCTGCTCACCCTTTTTGGATTCCTTGCTTTCTTTTAGGCCACACTGAGGATGAAGATCAAAGTCGCACTCATCGCAGTAGAATGACCATGTATATCCGCGTTCATCACATCCATCACAGGTGTACATCTCACGACGACTAAGTACCAGCTCATGCTCCTCATGAAGTGCATGTTTAATCGTCTGAGGCCAATCTTTTGCCATCTGCTCAATTTGAGCCTCAATCTCCTTCAAACGCTCATCAGTGAATGGATAAGCATCAGCACCATGACGCATAATCAGCTGTCTCGCTTCTTTTGCCACAGTTCGTCCAGTTGATCCAAGGGCTACCAGCATGGGAATCCCACGGACCTTGAACTTGCGACTCAGTGAAGCTTTCCTGGCATCCCCAAATGGAAGTGCCAGCCATGGCATTCCTGAAAAGAACTCATCAAAAGAAGTTTGGTCCCTGTCACTAGAGATAAAAATCACCTCAAATGCATTATCCTTCGCCTTAATCTCGTGATAAACTTCAATAAGCTTAGGCAAAAAGGCACGACATGGAGGGCACCAGTGTGCTGAGAAATAAAGAAGAACGTTCTTTCCAACTAGATCAGACACCAAAACCTGAAATATAGCCACAAAACAAAAATCAATCGGCTATTGCATTTTATGTTGCAGATACAATACCAAGCGGCATTCTGAAGGAAATAAATTTACCTTCGTTCCATTCTTCCCAATGACAAAATCTTGATCACCAAGAACCAAAACTGACTCCAAGGTTTGAGCTTCTTCTTTTGCCTTCTCAATCTCAGCAAGCCGTGCAAACCTTTCCGGAGTGAAAGGGTATGCCTGAGCTCCATGTTCTTCAATTGCTTCAGCAACATTGAGATGAAGGGTCTTGCCATCAGTCCCAATAATAACAACAGTTGGGACAGTTGAGAGCTCAAAGTACCGAGCCAACTT
>JANSVA010417573.1:0-21488 GCA_025504915.1 Erythroxylum reticulatum | reverse complement strand
TTACATGTTTGATGTGAATGACTATGAAGAATTACTGAATTATATTGATATGGAGATATACAATGTTTGTGTACATGATGATGATATAAATGATCGGATTATTATGAAATGATTGTATGAAATATTAGTATTCATAATGTGCTTGTTAAAATATGATGTATAATGTGATCAGGTATTCAATTCTGAATGATGTGATATATAAGATTTGATTTTGAATAAGGTGATATATTGATTGAACTGTGTTATATACTTGTGATGTTTATGTTCTATTTTGAGTGAGCACATCGTTGATGGTTCAGTCTCTGAGTTTGCAAAACTCATCAAAATTGCAATGTTGATTTTCAGGTACTAAGGAGACCAAACTTCTAAAGGAATCTAGTTGAAGTCTAGTATTATCAATTTTGGGAACAAGAAATAGCTCAAAGGTCTAGTCAGCTGATATTTGAGGAGTTGAGATAGAATATGTTTATTTAGTTTCTCATTTCGTGTAGAACATTTTGTATAGAACAATGAACTCACTGATGTTTTTGTAATGTAAATATATGGAGTGTGAAATGTAATGCTATGATGTAAGTTAAGTTTGTTAATGAAATGGGAAAAGTTGATCCTTTGAAATACTTATGTTTTTGTGATGCCATAATAAGTAAATATGATTGCTATAACATGTCATTCTCATAGGATATGTTCTCAGATGTCCTTTAAATGTTCGATCATATGCTTTATGGTAGTGGTGTGTTACAATAGGTGGTATTTTACTTACATAAGTGTGATATTGGATGTATGAAGTCTCATCATAGCCTGTATTGAGTTATGGTATTCTTTTGAGTCGATGATGGTATTATCATATTTAATTGAAAGTGTGACTTATTTAGATAATTTTTTTTAGATAGACATGGTATTTATATACAATCATTGTATAATTTTTATTAAGGAATTATATTACTAATGCTCATATGTGGATTCCTACATTAAAGTGAATGTATTATTTATCTATAATGAATCATTTCTTATTTTACATATTAGGTATAAAAATTATGAATATTATACATGGTATTCAGAATATTAAGTGATGATATTTTCATTTTAAGGTGAACTTGTGACTTATATATTGTGATTAATGGTATTTCTGTAGATATAGTTGTTAATAAGACAGTATATTTTCTACTTATTAATAATATTCCCATTTTATGTTGAAAGTATAACTTACCTGTTGTTGGTGATGGTATTTTATCCATATACACGTGGTATTGGATGTGTGGAGTTCTGATATAGGTATTTTTGAGACATAATATTCTTCATGTTTAAACATCAACAATGTTACGAATACCATATTAGACTTGGTATCAGATTGAGTTCTGATACAGTACTGTATCGGTATCGATTAATATTGGGTATCGTTTTGGATAATTTTTTAAATTTATGAAATAGTCCTTGAAGTTTTTTGAAAATTACAAAATACTCTATTGTCATATTGTACAATTATACTGTATATTTTTAATCATGTCTTCGAAAATCATAATAAAAATAAAAATAATAATTTTAATTTAATTTATAAAATAATTTAATAATTATTAATAAATATAATTAAATTTAAAATATATATTTAAAATATATAAATTTCAAATAAAATTTGATTTAATAATTAAAAATATATAAATTAAATATTAGTTTATAATAATAATTTTTAAATTATTTATTTTAAAAAATAAAATATTTTTATTAATACATCATTAATAAATATTATATAAAATTTTAATAAAAATTTTAATAAAAATAATTTATTCTTAAGTTTTATTTAATTTATATTTATTATTAGTAATAAAGATATTTTTTTATTTTAAAAACAAAAATTCAAAATAATTATAAAATTTGAAGTAAATAAAATAACTAATTAAAAAAGTTTTGAAAAAAAGAATGCGGAAGAAGAGGCGGGAGTGAGGGAGGAAGAGTTTTAAAATTTTGCAAAAAAGTCTCTCTATTTTTAAAAATTTTCAGTACTGGCCAGTATTATGAATATTTGCCGGTACCGACCGGTACTGATCGGTATGGGCTGATACCGTCCGGTATTTAAATCCGGTACAACCAACTCCTGGTTTCGTACCGATTTTGGTTCGGTACGGTATCCAAAACACTGGACATGAATTTTCATATTGAAATGAAGGTGTTGCTTATGCGTAATGGGTGCTAGTTTTTCTTAGCCTATATCACCATATGGAGTTTTTCTTTACGACAATGGATTTAATGAGCATTTACTTAGTCTCAATAATAAGATACTTACAGATGATGAGGCTAATACATTATGACTATATCTTGGATCTCTAACTTATGTTCATCTAGTAGCTATTGAGTATCAGATGACATAAATACAAGGTGATCTTGAAACTTTTTAGACATCACAATGCACCATCTTAATAACTTATAACACTTGAATCAATCTAAATTTCCTCCTCTAGATAGTTGACTTTTTATGTGATATGTGCTTAATTGATTATATATTTACTCCACAAAACTTAGTGATTAATGTTATGAAATGTTTAAGAAACTCATTTTAGTTCGTATTTGGTTTTAGGTACAATTTGGAAGCTTAAGAGCTAAAATGAGTTGGAAGCATATTCTTTGACCTTTCTTCTTGTAATTCACACTCACCTCTCTTCATGGAACAATGAAAAGGATATTAAAGCAAAGAGGAGATAAGAAAATACCATAACATGAAAAACATATGATACAGAATTTCAAGTGATGACAATACATCATGGCCATGACTCAAGTTGTCATGGGCGCAAATTTTGTGACCTGGTTGCACGAAATCTAATTTTTGTATAAATAAAACATTTGACAAAAAAAGGAGAGGAATCATTTGGGAATCATTTCGGGAGAAAAATTAGGGGTAGAGCATATAGATTTTGGAGATCTATGGAGGGCTAAGCTTCCCCAACCAACTTTAGAGGTGAATCAATGCTGAAGACACATTTTGGGCATCCCTCATTGTGTTTATTGTTCATTTTCTTTTAGGGATTGATCATGTTATCCTATTTTTATTGTTTTAGTGTTGTGTAAGAATGATTAAATGCTTTATTTGATTATTTTTATGTATGAACCCATTGCTAGAATTGAATACAATACATACGCATTATGTTTCCAATTTATTTGTGAAAATTAATGATTTTTAATAATTAGGGATAACATAACATAGGTTAAATGACCCAAGCTTGCATGGTCCTTTCCTAGATTTATCTATTTTCCTTATTCATAATATGGCTCTCTAACTAAATCTGGAAAGCTTATTATAGGTTTTCTGATAACTAATTTAATTAAAGAGCTTGTTTTAATTAAACATGACCTAAGGAAAAACTGGGATTAACCGAGCTTATTTTTAATCTATGATCAATACTTGCTAGGAGAGATATAAAAATAACAAAACAATGAAATATGCTTATTCTTGTGTAGGCCAAGATTGAACCAAAGACTAGATCCCTAAAGCATTCATCATTTTTGTCATTTTATGATTGTTTGCTTTAATTTGCTTTTGTCAGTTTAATTTCAATTTATTTTGTTACTCAAAACTAGACCCCCTAACCTAAACACCAATTCTTTTTGATACAAAACTTTACACCCTCTGTGGGATCGACTTAGACTTGTCACTAGCTATAGTTTTAAGTCTAGTTATTTTGTGTAGTGTTATGACACGCTACCAAATTTTGATGCCATTGTTAGGAAGTGTGGTGCTTTAGGTTTTTTTCTTTATTTTAATTAGTTTTTTGTACATATTTTTTATAATTAGTTTCTTTTAGTTATTTCTTGATCTTTTCACTTTATGTTTAGTGTTGTATGAAAAAAAAAAAGCACACATGGAAGGGAGTATCTCAATATTGGATATTATCAATGCTTTTGATGGCAATTTTCCTATATCTCATATTCTTAATCCCATAACCAAGTTTAGAGTGATCATATGAACTTCAGTTATGGATGGGATAGCCATCAAGACTACTTCCTAGATGATCACAACAATTCTCACATATTTCAGAAGCCTCTGATTCTAGCTTAGGTACATCTTTGGAAGATTTAGTTATGTCTCTTACTAGTAATACTCTACAATTTTAGTAAGATACAAGTTCTAGAACCCAAAACTTGGTAAGCCAAATGGGTCAGCAGACAGTAGCTATCAACCGCCTAGTATCACAAAGCGAAGAGACGTTAGTTGTGCTCGAGGAACTTTAATGTAGAAACCATATAGAGTGGAGATAAGCTTGAGAATCTTGAGAGGTCTACTCAAGGAATTGCTTGTGAGGAAGAAGCAGAGAAGGAGCTTAAAGGAGACAAGGATAAAACATTTACCTCAAAGGTGAGCACTCTCTCCATAATTATTGTTAAGACTAACCCTTCACTTTTACTTAGTAGATCATAGAAATTAGGCAAGGAAGAAAACAGTGAAGAGATATTCGAAATATTTCAAGAGTACTAGGACTCAAATATAGATTAAGAGTGTAGAGATAAAGAAAACGTTGAATATGAGTGATCATCAACTTAGGCCCTATCTGGAAGAACCTTAAGTGGAGAAAACATAAACTTTGACACCTGAAGACCATAATTTTGTCACGTGATGAGGAAAGTAAGGAGTCGAGCTAGCAGCAATAAACAATGGGGCTTCTTGGGAGGTAACTCAAGGGAAGTTTATTTCTTTTTATTTACATTTTTACATTTGTTATAATATGCAAGTGTGTTTTTAACTTTTTTTGTTTCTTACGTGTTTCTAAATTTTTAAACAAAAAGAGAGAGAATCAAACAAACAAACAGACAATGTTTTTCTTTTTCTATTGATTCTATGATTATATAACCATAATTAGGGAGTGAACTGACTAGAAAAATCCATGGCAAATTGAGCATATACTTTTACTCTTGTGATTGGTCAATATACACTATCTTTAGAAGAGTAGTGACAAGGCCTTTAGGCCCAACAATTTCTTTTTGGACTTGGATCTTTCGCTTCGAACTCTTCGCTCACATGATCCAACCCATTCGGTAAAAAGTGTGTAATGGCCTTTCTTTTACAACAAAGTTTTAATTTTCACAAAAACGAATTTGTTACTTTGAAAACAAAAATTCCAACACTAGTTTTCCATCAAAACTGAAACTTATCGATATGAAATAAAAAATTCCGCACTTGTTTTTCATCAAAACCAAAACTTGTCCACATGAAAGAAAACATCCAGCAATTGTTTTTAATCAAAACTGAAACTTGTTGTGTCATAAAACCGAAAATTTGTAAACAAAAAATTCCAACACTTTGTGTATCATCCTTTTACCCATGTTAAGGAAGAATAGTGAATTATGTGAAATTAATGAGAAACTAAAAAATGCATATCATGCTTTGCACATTTTTGCGCATACATGAGAATTTTGATTGTTGCACATGACTATAATTGTACATGCATTCATTGAAAATTTTCAAGTTTAATTGAGTTATAAATACGATTAAGTTGTGAATTGTGAATTATTTGTGGTAAAAATTTATTTGGACCGTATTATGACTATTTCAAAATTTTTGGTGAATTTTAGGAAATTTTAGGAAATTTGGGGCATTTTGGACTAGGAAATACAGCTAGTCAAATTGTGACAAATGGTTCATGTGAATAGTGACACATAAAAGACATGCAAAGCATACATGTATTCTGATGTTGTGACTAAGGAAAGTTTATTGTAGCTATTGTTCTTCACTATGAAGAAACACTCAACATCGAATAGCAAATTGTTATGCTTTCTGTACACTTGATTTCCTCTTATTGCTGGATCAAGTAAGTGATTTTGATGATGATTATTTAACATTCATAAATGGATACATGCATGAGTAAGATGTGTAGTTCGGTGATGAATGAGATGATAAATAAAAGATTTGTGAAATAGAAATTGTCCACAAAAGTATGAAATAGGCTCTGTTGTTATATTGAAATGGATATGCCAAAGTGATGGAAGTTGATTTAAAAATATATACTCTATTTTGGTTTAAAGAAATCCAAATATGGTGATTTCACTGTTCATGCGTGAAAGTGTGAAGTATTTTTAGAGATGGATTTACATAGATTTAAATGAGTTAAATGATATGAAATAAAGTTTTGGTGAGGTCATGAAATAAAGTTGCTTAAATGACAAATTTATGATGAAATGAATGAGTAGAAAAAATGGGAAAATGCATAAGATGAATTTAGAAAGATAAACAAATTGCAGAAACTAGAAATTGTATGTATGATAATTGTATTTTTGATTTGTTTTGTGCTGATGAGCTCAGATTTAGTTAGAAGAATTGGTTGGAGTGTTATTTGTGATTATTGAAGAAGATTGAAGTAAGAATCAAAATCTAGAAAATACAGTAGAGAGAGAGAATTTGTGAAGTTTCAGATTTGTGATTTTTGATGTGTAAACTTGAAATTGATTTGTTTAGAGATTGCATAGAAGTTAGAAATACATACTGGATGTGTTAGAAGTGAGTAATCTGAAGAAGAATGGAAAAAAAATGGAAGGAGAAGAAGAAATATACAGTGAAGCACGATTGCAACTTCATTAATGAAGATCACGAACCATGATCATGCTTCTATACAATCGTGACTTCGCAAGTTTTGTTGGATATCGCGTTCGTGCAGACGCACAATCACGACTTTCAACGTTTCTGAAGAAAGTTTATTTCTGAACATCCTTCGTTATTTTTATTATAACTTCTTCACCCGATGTCCAAATGACTGTATTCTTGAACTACGAGACTTTTAAGACATTGATCTTAATTTTGACCAAAATCGATAGTGATGTGAAATGGATTGGTTGATGAATTTAAGATGAACATGTTGAGGATTACTGGAACAGGATAACTAGTATTACTTCACTAAACATACTTGGGTATTTTGAGTATATTTTGATCTATAGGTTTCTAAATGGAATGATTCCTAATTAGAATTGAACTAGAGACAGAAGGATACATAGTGGCTGAAGAGAGTAAATTCTAATTCTATCTCTAAGAATTACATAATCTGACTTGAAATTGAATGTAGAGTATATTTATGTTTTAAGAGCAATCCAAAGTAAATTGAGTATAACTTTCATATTTCTGAACCAAATTATATGATCTTGGTGTTATTACAAACTTAAGGCATTGAAGAACAATTTTATATAAGGAAGTGTTGCTAATTGTTTGAATTGCCTAATCAGAATGAATATGCAAAGTTGACTCGGAAACATATTATTAAAAAAATCTGAAGTGATCAAATGGGTTATGAAATTAGTTTCACATTAGTTTATTGTGATCCAAATCCTAAGTGCAAATTTTATTTATGAGGGTTTTGATATTTGAATGATTTTTGTGATAAGAATTCTATAAGATACCCAGATTTGTCATTGAACATGCATTGTGCATTTTTGATATATGTAGATGTGCATAAAAGCATGCTTATACATTTGTGCAAAAAAGTGATATTTGTAAATGTGTTTTGTATGATATAGAAGAGAAAATTAGGCATTAGTCAGACATTGTCGGACCATCCAGGCAATAGCTTATTGGAGTATACTGTGAGTCAACCTAGATTATTTTCCTAAGATTAATTGTATTTGTTTAATTTCCAAATATTAAATATTTGTGATTTGTTTATGAATTCTAGACTTAAAGTCCGAGGAGTTTAATATTTAGGAATGTATTGGAAGTGTTCTATGTGTATTTGACTTTTGAATGATACATGAATTCTCAACGAAAGTTAAATGTCAGACTTAGGTTCGATGTCTTTGAGATTTTGACTATGCATTATATGTGACTATTATATATGGCATATTCTGTATTTGATGCATTTCATAAAATGCATGCTCAGATAAAGGCATTGTGACCGAAGTAGCCAGTATGAAAGTGCTTGAATGCAGAGCTTTGCTCTATAATTTCTGATTTTGCACATAGAGCTACGCTCGATGATTATATTCTGACTGAGCCCAATGGGCCAATATTTGTATACGTATGTGATAGGCACTCGATCACAACAATAAAAACAAATGTGAGTCTCATACATATAGCATTCATATGTGACAGAAATTCATTGAATCATTTGTAAAGATAAAATGAATGATAAATCGATACAAACTATTTGACTACATGAGTTGTGTGATTATATGTTATGCCATGTTAATATGAGTATTTGGAGTTTACATGTTCTGAATGAATATTTGTGAAATATGTGGTTTGTGTATGTGGCCTAGGTGAAATCATCAATGATGGTTCATTCATCGAGTTCGCAAAACTAAAAAATTACAACGTGGCTTTTTAGGTACGAGATAGGAGACCTAGTTTCTTAATCTAGATTAGAGGAACATTTTGGACTAGTTATGGCCCAGAGATCTGTCAGCTAACATCAGAAGAGTTATATTTTTGTATTTTGTAGTTTTTGTCTAGATCTTGTATAAAGTTTGTAAAATACAGTGTAAGCTTTCGTGAATGAATGCATTGAAAGGTTTTAAATTTTAATGACTTTTAATTAAGTTAGTTAATGCCATGAGTAAGTTGAATTTTTTTTTTTGCTTTAACATACCATTATCATAGGATATGTACTTGAATGTCCTTGGATGTTCAGGTATCTACCTTATAGTAGTGAGATGTTACATTTTTGTATCAGAGCATGGTTTGGCATTTTTAGGGACACAATATGATTAATAGTGAGAGATTTAGCTAGTGATCATAACTTTTGTTTATTATAGGTCAACCTCCATAGGAGATCAAATTGGAGAGTTAGCTGACATGGAATCTATAGGAGCCAATGTAGAGTCTCCTGTACCTAAGTTTCCTCAAATGCCTTCAAGAATTCCTGTCAGGTGAGAAAGAAGATACGATAAATTAAGAAAGCAGGGGGCTGTGGACTTCCACGGAAGTATAGACTCGACTGAGGCAGAAGGGTGATTAGAGAGAACAGAAAGATTGTTCAACCAAGTAGACTGTGAGGCAGATGAAAGATTTGATTATGCAATTTCATCACTATAAGGTCCTATATACCAGTGGTGGAAGACTATACCGGGCAGTACCATCAGACCTTGTAGTTTGACCTGGGAAGATTTTTTGAGGGTATTTCAAGAGAACTATATGTTTAAGATTTACATGGATCGGAAGATGAAAGAATTGTTAGATCTGAAATAGGGCAAGCTCACTGTGGTAGAGTACGAGATAAGATTCAATGAGTTAATGGGATATGCAACTACATTGATCCCAACTGCATTTGAGGACGGTTTAAACATGGAAATCAGAACGAGGCTAGCCATTTCTAATTTGGGCAATTTTACAGAATTCTGAGCGGCCTCAATCAAAATTGAACAGTTGTTAAAGGATGGTCAGGGAGAATACAGACAAGAGGTCAGAGGCAAGAGGTAGGATGAATCTTAAGCTGATTCTGGCAGAAGCTTCAGAAAGTGCCAGAATAGATCATCTTAATTCCAGTCTAGAACGAGATAGCCTGGATCCCGACCAAGAGGTGGATTTGCTCAGTTTGGGCAAGGTAGAGGAAAAATGTCCTCCAACCAATCACAACAGCTGCCTGAGT
This sequence comes from Erythroxylum reticulatum, assembly GCA_025504915.1. Classification (NCBI taxonomy): domain Eukaryota; kingdom Viridiplantae; phylum Streptophyta; class Magnoliopsida; order Malpighiales; family Erythroxylaceae; genus Erythroxylum; species Erythroxylum reticulatum. Next base: position 11,937 of record JANSVA010417573.1, on the reverse strand, counting down.
GTGAGCATTGTGGTAAAAAGCATGGTGATGAATGCTAGAGGTTCACGGGAGCTTGTTTTAGTTGTGGTTCTGTAGATCATATGATCAGAGATTGTCCTAAGATGTTAGTACCACAGTTTGGAGTTAGAGGAGGAACAGTGTTTAAGACAACAGTTTAACAAAGTAGAGCTGGAAGAGTCACACAAAAAGGTCGAGGCAGAGGCAGAACCTAGTCAGCAGGGCCCAGTGTTAGGACTGAGGTGCAGAGTAATCAGCTGCAACCGCAGGCTAGGGTCTATGCCATCACCAGACAAGAGGTGCAGAACTCCCCAGTTGTGGTAGCAGGTGTGTTGAATGTTTTTAATTTTGAAGCATATGCATTAGTAGATCTAAGATCTACACATTCATTCATTGCACCGCATCTGACATCTCGATTGCATTGCGAGAGACAGATACTGAAATGTGGGTTAGAGGTAAGTACTCGTGTGGGTAGCATAATAGTGATTAGTAAGGTATGTAAAAGATGCCTAGTTTGGATTGATCAGGCAGAGTTAGAAGCTGATTTGACCATATTACAATTAAGAGAGATAGACCTCATCTTAGGTATGGATTGGCTCACTGCTCATAGGGCAGTGATGAATTGTTATACTAAGGAGGTAGTTCTTGAATCCCTTAATCAGCTGAGAGTGGTGTTTAGATGAGTTAGTCAGGCAGTGCCAACCCGAATAATTTCATTCATGAATGCTTTGAGATTGATCTGAGGTAGATGTGAGGCTTTTTTGGCCCATGTAGTTGCTACCCAGGATCAATAAACCATTTAGGATATTCCTATTGTTAGGGAATTTATGGATGTGTTTCCTGTTGAACTACCGAGATTACCCCCAAAAAGGGAGACAGAGTTTACTATTGATATTGTTCCAGGTACTTCTCTTATATCAATTCCTTCATATAGGATGGCACCTGTGGAATTGAAGGAACTGAAGATCCAGTTATAGGAATTGTTAGATAAGGGTTTTATTCGACCCAGTGTGTCCCCTTGGGGAGCTCTAGTATTGTTTATGAAGAAGAAGGATGGAACTCTTAGATTGTGAATTGATTATCGGTAGTTGAATCGGGTAACAGTTAAGAATATGTATCCATTTTCGAGGATCGATGATTTGTTTGATCAATTATAAGAAGCTCAAGTGTTCACAAAGTTGGACTTGAGATCAGGGCATTATTAGTTGAAAATAACTGAGGTGGATGTACCGAAGAGTGCATTTAGAACAAGATGTGGGCATTTAGAGTTTTTGGTAATGTCATTTAGATTGACTAATTCCCCGATAGCTTTTATGGCCTTAATGAATAAGGTATTTCAATCTTATTTGTATCGTTTTGAAATTGTCTTTATTGATGACATTTTGGTGTACTCAAAATGTAGAGAAGATCATTATGTTCATTTGAGATTGGTTCTTCAAATAATGAGGGAGAAACAGTTATATGCTAAGTTCAATAAATGTGAATTTTGGCTTAATTAGGTAGTATTTCTGGGTCACATCGTATATGGATAGGGCATTTAGGTTAACCCAAAGAAGATAGAAGCAGTGATGAAGTGGGAGGTTCCGAGGAATGTGTCTGAGATATAGAGTTTCCTTAGATTAGCGAGATATTACAAAAGGTTTGTCAAGGGATTTTCACTAATCTTAGCCCCTTTGACAAAACTTCTGAGAAAGAATGTGCCTTTCAGATGGAATGATGAGTGTCAGAGGAGTTTTGAGGAGCTAAAGCATCAGTTAAATACAGCACTGGTGTTAGCTATTCCATTTAGCTTTAGAGGTTATGTTGTATACAGTGATGCGTCACACCAGGGTTTAGGATGTGTACTGATGCAACGTGGTAAAGTAATAGCATATGCATCAAGATAGTTGAGATCTTATAAGTTTAATTATCCCATTCATGATTTGGAACTTACTGCAGTAGTATTTGCTTTGAAGATTTGGAGACACTATCTGTATGGAGAAACCTTTCAGGTATTCACCGATCATAAGAGTTTGAAATATCTGTTGAGCTAGAAAGAGTTAAATATGAGACAAAAACGATTGATCGAATTGTTAAAAAATGACAATTTCACAATTAAGTATCATCATAGCAAATCTAATGTGGTAGTTGATGCATTAATTTGAAAGTCCAATAATAGTGTAGCTCAAGTACAATTATCGAGGTTACTGAGCCTAATTCATCAGAGAGCATTGAATGATGAATTGAATTTGGGGCAGAATGAAACATTGATAGCTACATTGAAGTTGACATCAGTATTGCTTGAAAAAATCAAAGAGGCTCAGAATAGAGATTCAGACTTAGTGAAGTTAATTGAGAAGTTAAAAGTGAAGCTGGATTTTGAATTTGAAGCTAGAGATGATACATTATGGTTGAAGCAAAGATTATATGAACCCAATGTTGATAATTTGAGGAAAGAGATTTTGGAGGAAGTTTATGTAGTGGCTTATTCTATGCTTCCTGGTACTACTAAGATGTATAATACGCTGAAACAACATTACTAGTGGCTAGGAATGAAAAAGCAAATAGCAGAGTTTGTTTCTAAATGTATAACTTGCCAGCAAGTTAAGGCTAAACATCAGGCTTCAGTTGGAAAATTACATTCGTTGCCTATTCCAAAATGGAAATGGGAACGAATCACTATAGATTTTGTTATGGGTTTGCCGAGGAATCTGAGGCAACATGATGCCATTTAGGTCATTGTGGATAGACTGACCAAATCGGCTCATTTATTGCCTGTGAGAGAAAATTATTCACTAGATCTGTTAGTGAAGCGATACGTGAATGATGTTGTGAGATTACATGGGTTTCCAGTGTCCATTATATTCAATAGGGATCCTAGTACTGCATTTTATGCTCATACAAATGGTTAGAGTGAGAGGACGATTAAGATTGTTGAGGATATGCTTAGAGCTTGTGTTCTGGAGTTTCAAGGAGCATGGGACCAATATATAGCTTTGATTGAATTTGCTTATAAGAATCAGCATCACAACAATATCGATATTGCTCCATATGAGGCGTTGTATGACAAAAAGTGTCGTTTGCCTTTATATTGGGATCAAGAGGGTCTAAGGATTGTTGAAGACCCAGAATTGATTCAGGATACTGTTGATAAGGTAACATTAATCCGTAGCAAAATTAAAATAACACAAGATAGATAGAAAAGCTACGTGAATCAACATAGGAGAGATACGAAGTATCAGGTGGCAGATAAAGTATTTTTTAGAGTATCAACTTGCACAGTGTACGGAGATTCAGTAAGAAGGGTAAGCTAAGTCCAAAGTACATTGTTCCATATGAGATAATCGAAAGAATTGGACCATTGGCTTATAAGTTAGCCTTACCTTTAGAAATGAATCAGATACATAATGTGTTTCATATGCGTATGCTTAGGTGATATCGGTCCGATCTAACTCATATGATACTGAATTAGGAGATTGAAGTCTCTAGTAATCTGAGTTATGTTGAAGAACCAGTTAAGATAATTGGCTATCAAAATAAGCAATTGAGGAACCGAGTGATCCCAATGGTGAAAGTTCTTTGGAGGAATTATTTGAGTGAAAAAGCCACATGGGAGATAGAGGAGCATATGAGAAATCAGTACCCTTACCTATTTGACCATTTTGGTAAGAATTTTGAGAACGAAGCGTTTGTTAGGAGGGGAGAATTGCAACATCTTGTTACCCATGTTAAGTTGAGAATAGTGAATTATGAGAAATTAATGAGAAACTAGAAAACGCATATCATGCTTTGCACATTTTTGTACATACATTAGAATGTTGATTATTCCACATGAATATGGTTGTACATGCATTCATTGACATTTTACAGGTTTAGTTAAGTTATAAATGCAATTAAGATGTGAATTAAGAATTATTGTGGTAAAAATTTATTTCGAGTGTATTATGATTATTTCGAAATTTTTGGTGAATTTTAGGAAATTTTAAGAAATTTGAGGTATTTTGGACAAGGAAATATAGCCAGTCAAATTGTGACAAATGGTTCACATGAATAGTGACACGTAAAAGACATGCAAAGCATACACATATTCTAATGTTGTGACAAAGGAAAGTTTATTATAGCTATTGTTCTTCACTGTGAAGAAACACTCAGCACCGAATAGCAAATTGTTATGCTTTCTGTACACATGATTTCCTCTTATTGCTGGAACTAATTGCTAGATCAAGTAAGTGATTTTGATGATGATTATTTAGCATTCATAAATGGATACATGCATGAGTAAGATGTGTAGTTCGGTGATAAATGAAAGATTTGTGAAATAGGAATTGTCCACAGAAGTATGAAATAGGCTCTATTGTTGTATTGAAATGGATATGCAAAAGTGCTATAAAGTTGATGCAAAAATATATACTTTATTTTGGTTTAGAGAAATTCTAATATGGTGATTTCACTATTTATGCGTGAAATTGTGAAGTATTTTTAGAGATGGATTTATATGGATTTAAATGAGTTAAATGATATGAAATGAAGTTTTGGTGAGGTCGTGAAATAGAGTTGCTTAAATGACAAATTTATGATGAAATGAATGAGTAGAAAAAATGGGAAGATGCATCAGATGAATGTAGAAATAGAAACAAATTGCAGAAACTAGAAATTGTATGTATTAGAATTGGATGTTTGATTTGTTTTGTGCTGATAAGCCAAAATTTAGTTAGAAGAATTGGTTGGAGTGTCATTTATGATGATTGAAGAAGATTGACGTAAGAATCAAAATTTGGAAAATAAAGTAGAGAGATAGAGAATTTTTGAAGTTTCAGATTTGTGATTTTTGATGTGTAAACTTGAAATTGATTTGTTTAGAGATCGTATAGAAGTTAGAAATACATACTGGATGTGTTAGAAGTGATTAATCTGGAAAAGAATGAAAACAAAATAGAAGGAGAAGAAGAAAATATACGGTGAAGAAGAGAAGGAAGCGCGATTGTGCTTCAACATAATCGCAACTTCAACAACGAAGATTGCGAATCGTGATCGTGCTTCTACACGATCGCGACTTCGCAAGTTTTGTTGGATATGCACGATCGCGACCTTCAACGTTTTTAAAGAAAGTTTATGTTTGAACATCCTTTGGTACTTTTGTTATAACTTCTTCACTTGATATCCAAATGACTTGATTCTTGAACTAAGGGACTACTAAGACATTGAGCTTCATCTCTGCAAAACATGGTAGCCATATAAAATGGATTGATTGATGAATTTAAGATGAACATGTCAAGGATTACTACAATATGATAACTGGTATTATTTCACTAAACATACTTCGGTAGTTTGAGTATATTTTTATCTATAGTTTTCCAAATGGAATGATTCTTGATTAAAATTGAAATACAAACATAAGGATATGTTTCTGGAGAGAGTAAATTCTAATTCTGTCTCTAAGAATTACATAATCTGACTTGATGTTGAATATAAAGTACATTTATGTTTTAAGAACATTCCAAAGTAAATTGAGTATAACTCTCATATTATAAACCAAATTATATGATCTAGGTGTTATTAGAAACTTAAGACATTGGAGAACAATTTTATAGAAGGAAGTGATGCCTAATTGTGCCAATATCCTGATTAGAATGAATATGCAAAGTTGACCCAAAAACATGTTGTTAGAAAAATCTGAAGTGATCAATTAGGTTATGAAATTAGTTTCACATTAGTTTATTGTGATCCGAACCCTAAGTACAAATTTTATTTATGAAGGTTTTGATATATGAATGATTTGGTGATAAGAATTTGATAATATACCTGGATTTGTCATTGAACATGCTTTGTGCATTTTTGATATACATAGACGTGCATAAAGGCATGTTTATACATTTGTGTAAAAATGTGATATTTGTAAATGTGTTTTGTATGATACATGAATTCTCAATGAAAGATGAATGTTAAACTTAGGTATGATGTCTATGAGATTCTGACTACGCATCATAGGTGACTTTTGTACATGACATATTATGTATTTGATGCATTTCATAAAATGCATGCTCAAATAAAGGCGTTGTGACCGGAGTAGCTAGTATGAAAGCGTTTACACGTAGAGCTTTGCTCCATGATTTTTGATTCTACATATAGAGCTACACTCCGTGATTCTATTTTGACTGAGCCCAATGGGCCAATATTTGTATACGTATGTGATAGGCACTCGTTCACAACAATAAAAATCAATGTGAGTCTTATACATATAGCATTCATATATGATTAAAATTCATTGAATGATTTGTAAAGCTAAAATGAATGATAAATCGATACAAACTATTTGACTATATGAACTGTGTGATTATATGTTATGTCATTTTAATGTGAGTATTTGGAATTTACATGTTCTGAATGAATATTTGTGAAATATGTAGTTTGTGTATGTGGCCTAGGTGAAATCATCAATGATGGTTCATTCATAGAGTTCGCAAAACTAAAAATTTACAATGTGGCTTTTTAAGTACGAGACAGGAGACCTAGTTTTTTAATCTGGATTAGAGGAACATTTTAAACTAGTTATGGCTCAAAGGTTTGTCAGCTAACATCAAAAGAATTATACTTTTGTATTTTATAGTTTTTGTCTAGATCTTCTATAAAGTTTGTAGAATATAGTGTAAGCTTTCGTGAATGAAATCAATGAAAGGTTTTAAAATTTCATGACTTTTAATTAATTTAGTTGATGAAATACATAAGTTGGATTTGATTTTGCTCCAACATACCATTATCCTAGGATATGTGCTTGAATGTCCTTGGATGCTCGGGTATATACCTTATGGTAGTGGGATTTTACACTTTGTTTTTCTGATAACCAAAACTTTGCCAATATACTTTAAGCAAAACCGAAACCTTACCTCTCCATTTCTTCATCCATGGCTTCTTTATATTCATCATTACATAATCAAAGAAAACCAAGGAGGAAACATGACGATGGTAGGCCACCCTCTTTATTACAAACCAAATGAAAAAAAGTTACAAGGCAACTTTAGAATCTATGGACAGCCAAAAGGGAAAAACATACACCACATATATTTCTATCACATAAAAATATGCAACATAGAAAAATGATTGCCAACCCATGCATCATATATAGGAACTGAAATCATGCATAAGAAAATTGGCACTGATACCAATTGTTGGATTGGAAAAATAAAGCATGCACGATTTCGATAAAACGGTAGATTTCAAAACTTTTAAGAAATCAAAATTGAAGCAGAAGCAATATAACCAAATCAACATGCATAGCCATACATGATACAGTATAAGGATAAACATTTGTATAAACACAAGATGAAAATTATTACCAACTCCTTCGCTACAGCTTTAACTCCTCACTTTGCTATCCTATCATCAGCAATGTATACTTTCCTAAATGATATATCTTCTTCTTGTTATTGTATCCTCGATCAATCTGATGTAGCACTTGTTCTTTTTGGACAACTTGGTTAACAAAATCCTTTGGTAGAAAAGGAGAAGAAAACTTAAAGAGATTTTGCCTTAGGAAAAAGAAGCCAAAGATGAGACACCTCTCATGCAATTTTCAGCTCACATATGCAAGATAGGAGAGAAAGAATAAAAAATGCAAGAACACCTTCTCACTTCTTCTCAATTTCAGTTAACATCAAAAGAAAGAAGAGCTTTTCATTAAATGCATCACTTTATTCTTTAATCAATCATAAAGAAGCTAATAAATGAGACCCTTCTCATTAGTCTTTAAGATGGCTATATGAAAAGACTATTAACCTAAATCAGACATATCATTTTTTATTTTTGGTGATAAAAGAAGGAACATGATCCATTAAATACACCTCTTTCTTCTTTAATCCAATGAATGCTAATATGTTACATGATGTTATTAAAAGACCACCTTTAAACCATTTAATGATAAGATCATTACTTCATTTAATGACGATAAAACATGTTAAAAACCATCTTAAATGTAGCAAACCAATGTTAAATGTGTAGCTACATATTTTGTCCATTAAAACAAAAAATCCACCTACTTTTATCTTTAATAACTTTGTTTTAATTTGATTAATTATTTGATTAATCTAATTAATCAAATTAAACCAAAATCTAGCCCATTTCTAAATTTTCATATGAGCTTCTAATTGACAAATAATTAAAGCAAGCCTAACATTGAATCATAGGCTTAAAAACCTTTATTTGTATTTCTTACTTTGCTTGATAACCTTCCTAAAAGCCAAATGGGGAATTTAATTGGACTTATATAATTCAAGCTCCAATAAGCCCATAATTAATTTATTCTCATTATAATTAATTCCAGCTTATTAACTAAATGCCATTCTACTAAAGACAATTAGTTGAACTCTTGAATTACTAAATATTATAAGAACACATGTTTCAAATAAGATGTCCAATTGCAAACTCTAATATGAACCATATTGTAGCCATTCGCACAATAAAAGATAAAATTACTGTTTGACCCTTATGCTAGTTTTTCCTTCTAGATCTCCTATTTTACTTTATATGGTGATTAACACATAAGATCTCATCTTAGTGTTAAGACTTGATGGGTAGCTAGTACATCAAACTACTGACACTAATTTAATCACCAATCTCCATAAACCATCTAGAATTGATGATATCACTATAAACTCTTTATTTGAGTGAATGTTTCTTGATACATGTTTCAATTAATAATTCCAGCATGCAAACACTGGATTGATACTCTGTAAAAATCCATTCCAATCATATCAAGAATTATAATGAAACATATATGAGTTCACCACTCATTAAGATTGTGGTCCATAATAAATGAATGTTTAAGTTGTATGTTTAAAGTAAAGGCCCACTTTATTCTTTAAACCATACTTGATTCCAAATTCATTTAATAGTGTCATTATTGATAGTCAACTACTAACATGATATAAAAATCATCATTCCCTTGAAGTAAACTCTATTACTTGCACGGAGATAAATCGCAACACTACATTCTAAACTATAATCGAGTGACCAACTTGATTATTCAACTGTGAATCCATTATTTTAGATTTTTATAATATACATGTTTCCCATACATCTTGATGTATATGTACATTACTTACTAAAGAATCTCGGTACTTTATGACTAGATATATAATGCTCATAAAAACCAAACTCTTTTGTTTTATTAATAATAAATATTTTCATTACAAAAGTAACAAGAAGAAAATTAAGTTATAAGTAAATACACATGCTTTCTAGGGCACTATATTTACCTAACTTCAACAATCATAAGTACTATGCACTATATTTACATAACTTCAACAATCATAGGTACTAAGAATTTAATGTACAAGTTATTTTGTTCCTATGGCTCAATAATTACAAAAGTTTATGAGGTTGTTTAGCATTTTTATACCGGAAAAGTAATTTGTGAATATATTTGGAGGATGAAATTGCTTATTACAGTTAAATTCATTGAGGATTAATTATTGATACAAGTAATTGGTGACTGGCTTGTGATACGTTTAAATGATATGGCCTTATGGAGTGGTTGATTAGAATAAATAAATAAGTTTATTTAAAATCAAAACCAAGAAAATACTTAAATATATGTGCATTTTTCATACACATCAATGGTTATAGATTAATCATATTATAGAATTACGTTCGATCTTGATTTTTGAAATATTGTTAAAATTTTTATTATTTTAGCTATATATATAATGAGATTGCATTATGATTTTTAAACTAGGTAAGTCTAGTAACTGAAAATTCTTCTTATACATCAAATGATATGTGATCCTACTATTCTAATACTCAACTAAGGTAAGTTTACCTCTCTTTCTGTATGAGTAAAAGTGGTAGGAAGGGTTGATCCCTTAAGAAGCTAACAAATGTTGATATAATCCTCAATTTATTATCTTAGAAAATAATAAAATTTGTTTCTTGATAAAATAAAATAAAAATAAATTAATACCAACAACTCTAAGTAAATATAGGAACACTGTATAATAACAAATATAATATCAATATGAGGAAATACCTAAACTATATTTTCTCCTAACTTAATTATTAGAAATTTATTGTCTTAGGATAATAACTAATATCTCTATCTTAACTTGTCCTAAAGTGCATTACTTTCTTTGGAACCTTACAAAAGGGTAACCTAGTACCAAAAAATTCATGTAGGTGTATATCAAGATCCCCATTTAATACTTAATATATGTATTCAAAACAATTTTTTATAGGTTCTTTCAGTTACATCTAAATTTTAATCAAATTACATCTAAACTCCCAATTTTATATAGTCAACATTAAGAACAGCATATAAATATCAAATGTAAAATCCTTTATTACAATTGAATAAACCATATAAAAATCTATTAGGGTTACATATTTTTCTTTAAAAATTAAAAACAATAGTTGAAAGGAAGGAAAATTTTATTTTAAGATATCCTGTAATGAAACTCTTTATCATTTGTGATCAATTCACCATAATGGATTAAGATCTCTCTTTTTATTAAAAATATCCTTCAAATGTCTTGTTGGACTCTCCTAGTGGTTAACCCTATCTAAAAACTAAATTCTAGAATAAAATAAAAGTGAAAAGGAATATAAAATCTTAATTTTTGGAGCCTTTCTCTAAAATATCGCCTATAGATACAGTGTAGGAGACAATTGTTTCTTAGGCCATGTAACTTTCTATCTAAACTTTAGAGAGGAACATTGGATTAGACAAGCTCATATCCTAGATTGTGTAACTTTTTATAACTTTTTCTAAAATTGGACATAAGCTGAGAAGATTATCTCTCAAATTATGGATCTTTTCGTATCTCTTCTCTTCATCACATGACCTCATCTTAGCTTATATATTAGATTATTTATATGTCTATTTCTTGAAAAAGAGAGACACAGGACGTCATTAAATTTTGATTACATAAAAGTGATATTTTATTTATGTTTTTCCATGCAATTTCCTCATAATGGTCCCTAACGGAACCCAAGAAAGGGTAAATTATGTGTTTGTAAAAATAAATTTTATTTTCTAATTATTTTGTAACTAATGAATGCAATTTAGTAAGAACCAATATATGATGAAAATTGCTTAATATAAATTAATGAAACAATTAAAATAATTTAAATAGTATAAAAAAGAAGAAATACAAGCTTATCTATAGTATTTCAATACGTAATGTATGCCTACATCCATTCTTTAAGATGCTCTTTTAATTTTTGCAAAATCCTTTCTTTCAACAAGATGCAGAAGAACCTTCTTATAAAAATCTTTTTTCCCATAAGTGAAGAGCAATTTTTCTTAAAACCTTTCTTTGAGGTAAAGAGTAATCCCGCTCATAAAAGAATTTTTAACTTAAAATATATCACACTTTAATTAAAATAATGATCTCACTCACTTAAAAACAAGATACTAAATGCCCAAATCCTTGCAAAATATTAAAAATTTATGTATAAAAACACATTAACACTTTTCGATGTTAGAACCAATAAAGTGTAACATCCCATCACCGATGGGAAGGGTAGAATAGTAATTTGGAATGGGTTATGAGTGTTAGAAATGTCTTGGTATGTTCATGCATACTCATACTTGTAAATAGTGAATTTTACACATGTAAATGACTGTACATGCATTCATGATATTTCCCGGTATTTTGATCACAAAGGTGCTTTTTATGAAAAGTGTGATTTTTGTGTTTGAAAAATTGATTAGAGAGGGTCTTTGAGGTTTGAACATTTTTAGTGAATTTTAGAAATTTTTCTGGAAATTTTCGGGGTACTTTTCCGGACTAGGAAAAAGGCCAAGTGACAAACTGATTGATTTCCGATGGTGGAAATGACTGTCCAATGGCACTAGAAATTTAGACAAATGATGGTAGGATTTATTAATGTAAGCCATTGGAATTTGACAAGAAATTGGAGTAGAAATTGGAACCGAATTGGAAAGAAATTAAGTGAAGGCTTAGGATT